>VWZG01009481.1:125626-169315 GCA_013396735.1 Grallaria varia
CGGGACAGGCGGGGAGGCGCCGCCGGGCGGCACCGAGGGCGCTGAGTGCTCGCCCGGGCTCCGCGGGCACCCGGAGGGGGGATCTCGCTGTATCGCGCTGCGAAACTGCCTTGTACTCGGGTTAAAATAACAAATGTAGTGCCATTGCGGTGAGTCATTCTGCCCGTAACGTGTGACAGACTCTGCCCGCGCAGAAGGTGAAGTCCTGCCGAGTGCTGAAAGCCCAAAATGACAGAACACCCCGAGCTGGGCGGAACACATCGGGATCATCGAGTCCAACCCCTGGCCCTGCACAGCACACCCCAGGAGTCACACCACGTGCCTGAGAGTGTTGTCCAAACACTTCTTGAACTCTGTCAGGCTTGGTGCTGTGGCCGCTTCCCTGGGGAGCCTGTTCAGTGCCCAACTACGCTCTGGGGGAAAACCTTTTCCTGATAACCAATCTAAGCCTCCCCTGACTTGGTTTCATGCGATTTCCTCAAGTCCTGTCACTGCCTAGAAAGACTATGCAAAGGGGATGTAAACAAAATTCCTTAGTTCTCATAAAACCTCTTCTGTTCTTATAACTGCTACTGTGTGTGAACAATTTGTAATGTGTTTACTGACATGATCTCTTGTGCTGTAGAAAAAATGCTGCTTTTTGTATATTTATAAGTTAAAAAATTCATTCATGGAGGGGATGTAATTTTTCACATAGGAATAAAAAGAATTATAGGCTTCTAGCCTTCAAAGGATTGATGTACTCTCTGTTCCGAGGCTGATTTAGGTATATGTTGATCAATGTTACTCAAACATTTTCAATTTGTGGACATGAATATGAAGAAGTGTTGTATATACAGAGAACAGGTTTACTTTTGCTAATTGTCTTTCAGGGTCCTCTTAGGAGTAGTTCACCGAATCCAAGGAAGCAATAGATCACAGTTTGAAAACCAGTGATATCATCTGCAAGAACTATTTCTCTAATTGACTTCTAAAAGCACCTGTTTGAAGGAAATCTGCAATGCTTGCATGTAGATTGTACAAATGCCTAACAGCATTTATGAATATATATTTGTCCAATAGCCAACCTGAATTTTCTTTGCTGCATTCCTTGTCATACTGCCAGCAGAAATCATAGAATAACAGATTGTTATATAGGTTTGGAAAGGACTGTAAAGATCATCTGGTTCCAACCCTCCTGCTGTGGTTAGGGACACTTTCCACTAGACCAGGTGGCTCAGGGCCCCCTCCAGCCTGCCCCTGAGCACTTCCAGGGATGGAGCATCCATAGCTTCTCTGGGCAACCTGTTCCCATGCCTCACCACTCTCACAGTGAGGCATTTCTTCCTAATATCTAATGAAACCGGATCTCTTTCAGTTTGAAACCATTCCCCCTTGTCCTGTCGCTACATGCTCATGTAAATAGTCTCTCTCCATCTTTCTTGTAAGCTCCCTTCAGGTACTGGAAAGCTGCAGTGAGGACTCCTGCAGCCTTCTCTTTTCCAAGCTGAAAAATCGCAATTCTCTCAGTCTTTCCTCGCAGGAGAGGTGCTCCATCCCTCTAATCCTCTTGATGGCTGTTCTCTGGACTCGCTCAAACAGGTCAATGTCCTTCCTGTGTTGGGGATCCCAGAACTGAGTGCAGTACCCAATGTGAATAGTATTTATATGCTTCAAAAATGGTTTAATAAATATTGATGTGTAAATATATATATTTATTTATGTAAATATAGTAGTTTATATGTGCAGAGATGTATATCATCTTCTCATAGGCTGTCCTAGTTATAGTGGCTGGAACCAGTTTATCACTGTGGGAACGTAAGTGGAACTGTGTATCCATACCCTCTCTGCCATTTATCATGAACTGTTAATGGTGCATTGTTTGCAGCAGCTGCCCAGGACACNGAGAGGAGGACCAGAACATCAACAGGACTGCAACTACCATTCTCAACCAGACTGCGACCAGCAGCCTTCTGGAAGGAAAACAGGTTTTCCTTTTCTTTTTGCTTTGGACTCAGGGGGATCATGTGGTGTTCAGCACAGGGGCTGGTGAGCACCATTCTGTTTGTGCCCCAGGGGGCTGGGTTGTACAACTGTGTTTTGAGGGCTGAAATCAATTTTCCTTTGTATCAGTGTATCTGTTGTAATATTTTTTATTAAATTTTAGTTCTGACTTCTAAACTCTTTTGAGTTGGGTTTGTTTCTCCTGGCGGTTAACTTTTAAACCAGCACATAGGCTAAACAGCTTTGTTCACTTTTCTTATAGCCTGTACTTGTAAATAATGTATTTTTACAGCTTTACTCTGGCTTCTTTCCAGTATGACTTTTATCTTAAGGTATAAGGCATCAACACCAACTCAAGTGCAGTAATTATGTCCCATATGTTATACATGAGAGGAATGTTTGTAAAAATCCCAGAAAGGATGTAACTTGTTGTTCTTATTATGACCAAAACTTCTGCTCAGAACCTCTTCTAACATAGTGCTACCTAGTTCTCCCCATTTTATGCTGTACATTTAAGTTCTTCTTAGGTATGATATTTTGCCTTAGCCTTGATGATTTCATCCTGCTAAATTTAGGCATTTAGCCTACTCATGAAACTAGTTTTGAAATCCGGTTCTGTCTTCTAGGTCCCAGGTTTGTGAGAACCAGATTTTTTAATAAATCTATATTCTGTTGTGTCTTGGAGATCACTAATGGAAATACTGATTAGAACTGAAATGACAACAGATCCTTATGGGTTCTCACTGCAGGTGCTCTCCAAGTCTGATTTTTGCAAGCAGTATGCTGATTGGCTGGTGCTTTCATGAAAATGATGTTTCCTTTGTTTCTTGTTTTAATGAAGCTGTTATGGGATGGTGTCTAAATTATACTAAACTCAAGATCTGTGATACTTACTGTTTCTCTTTTTCTACTGAATCAGTGGCACTGATTGTAAAAAAAGGGCATTAGACTACTGTGAGAGCATCTGTTCCTAGCAACCTTATGCTAACTTCTTAATCATGAAGTTAATTCTAGCATATTCCTTGGGATCAGAATTGATCTGGATAGCTTTAGGCCTGATTTCCTTAGATAGATGCATTTTATCCTTTTCAAGTCTCTTTAAACCTATATAGTCCTTTAGCAACTCAGAGATTATTTTTGCTATATTATTAAGTAAATTTCTTTAGGCCCTATTAACTCAATTGCATAGTTTTTTACTAATGCCTTCTCTGTATTCTATGATAAGATAAATTTAACTAAGTATCTGGGCACTTCTAGTGTATTTCCAGAACATTTTCTTGTTGCCTTTTATGCTCCTTTTTACCTGTCAGTCATTTTGTACTGTAGGCTTTGTGATTTTATTCTTTTATTCATATTCTTTTATGTTGCTCTTCAGTTATGTCCCCTTATTGTGACTTCTTTTTTCAAATCTTTGAAGAGCTTTTAATGTGATGTTAACACAGTCTGCTTAAGCTTCCCCTGATTCCTTTTGTTCACATCAGGATAGCTTGCTATTGTATGTTTAATTAAAAATGAGTCTATTGTTCTCTGTAGAAAATCTAGGTTAGCTTTAAATGACTGAGCTCAGGCCTAGACCATACAGAAAGGAGGTTAATTAACTCATATAGAATGGCATGCTGTTATGATGAGCCTGCTTTTAGTATCTAGACTAGCTTGATTAAAGCTAGTTTAACACTTTCTACGTAACAGTGCAATCCATCATTAGCAGTGCTGATGTGCTTTTTCTTCCTCTTTCTCAGTGTAGGGAAGCCTATTTTGGTCAAATGTGTCAT
Organism: Grallaria varia; assembly: GCA_013396735.1. NCBI lineage: Eukaryota > Metazoa > Chordata > Aves > Passeriformes > Formicariidae > Grallaria > Grallaria varia. The sequence continues at coordinate 129,382 of VWZG01009481.1, forward strand.
GATCACTTTCACTCAGTTTACTTCCTGCCTGTAAAATCAAAATGAGCTCCTCCCTACTTGTCATGCAATTCAAGTTGGTAATGCCTCTTATAACTTCCTCTGTCTTGTGAAGAAAAAGTGCATCCCTAAAATATTACAAGAATTTGATGGGCATTTTAAGTCCTGCCATATTGTTTTTCTAACTGGTATTCAAATAATTGAAATCCATTGTTATCTCATGGGCAATCTTCTTGAATACCTTCATCGGTTGCTCAAAATACATCAGTAAAAACACCAACTTCCTCCTTTTGAATACAACTGTAGTCTATCATGAAAAATAGATCCAAATTGTAACTCAGTTTTACTTCCTCCTTTTCATTTTCATCAGAAAGAGTATTTTTTTTCTGCTTCTTGGATTCAATACACATTGAATCATCATTCCCTGATTTAGTGTGCCCACTTTTCCCAGCATTCTAAAGTACAACTATCACTCATGTGTGCCATTGTATCTCTGGGATACTACTAAACCCATATTTTTCCCATAGGTTCTCTAGACACCTGGCATTTTACTTCAAATATCCCAAGCTGGTTTTCATTATTTTCTTTTTTTATTTTCTTTTCTTTCTTCATGCCTACTTCTTTATTCTGTCTTCCACTCTCTTCCTTATTTCCGGCTCTTTGTAGCTGGCCTCCTTCAAAGTCCCTTTCTCATGTTGTTAAAAGATCATCTCCCCGTCTCTGTAGGTTACTGTCCTCAAATGCACTTTCCTGTCATTGAATGAACATAATTTCTTCCCAGTAAAATTATGGAACCATACCTCATAGGTGAGTAGTTTAGATCCCCTACCAAACCTTCCACAACACTGTCCTGTTAACCCCAGTATTTGTCAGGGAGTGGCCAAAAGATTTTATTTCCAGGATCAGAGTAGTAGAAAGGAAAGTATATTGCTCGACATATACGTTGATGTCATTGTGAATACAAGATTCATGTCTCATGTGCAGTACTACAGTCACTGTGCCAACAGTTTTATTAGGGAAGGTTTTTACCGTAGTGGGTTTTTGACAGATATACTCTGAGGTACTTAACAAGTAAAGCTTTGTCTTTCAGGTATCTAAAAAACTTCATGAAATACAATGCTTGTATTTCATGTCAATCCATTCTATTGTATTGAGCATTTTTAGACATGTCCAGAATAGGGTTAACCTCAACTGTTGAAGTTGGTGGTGAAGTTCTCACTGAATTGTTTGGAGCATAAAAGACTCCTGAGTGTAGTTCGAGGATTCATCCAATAATATATTTATTCTGCAAAATATGTCAGTGGCCAACCCATGACACATTAACCAAATGCAAAACTAGTAAAGAGTTCTTTTGTTTATTGTTAGTAGAACCAGTCAGAAAATAGAAGCACATTTGGTTTTCATGGGAGCAAAAAACCAGCATTGTCATCTCTCAAGTTTAATGACATTTAAATGATTTAAAATAAGTTTTCAGTGTTGTGAAGAAAGCATTTTTTAAAAAGATACAAATATTCATTAATTTTGCTTTCAGAAAAAGTTTAGGACTGGATAAATTCTGCAAAGCAGACACTAGCTCTGAATTCTCTGTGACTTAGACTATCTTTTCATTGTGTGTGACTCACAGCTTAGAATAATAAATAGATCCTTAACTGGTACGTCTTGCTTCTACCACAGTAACAGCATTAACAAGAATTAGGTGTGCCATGACTTATCTGGTGCCCTGATTTGAATGATGACTTGGTGGTACATGCAGAAATTCCTCTGATTTGGAAATAATCATGTGAAGTTTACCCTGATCTCAGAATTTCAACTTTCATTCTGATTTAAACTAGTTTGTAATAATCTTTCTTGTACTAAGTTCTGCTAAGTTTTTTTGAACTAATTCTAAATCAATTTATATATGTATGCAGAGTTTGTAAGTGTTTGAGTGACTTAAAATCAATTTTAATTAAACAAATACATAATTTAGCATTTTACCTGGAGCAAAATAATCCTACAGGCAGATTTGTAGTGTCGATATTTAAAGTTGTAAGTCAAAGTGTAAAGGCAAGGATGAGACAAGCTTACACAATTATTTTACACAGAAATTTGAATTGATGGTTTTATGTAAAATTAATGTTTCAAGTGAAATGTCTCAGAACCACACCCATGCATAAGTGGAGTATTTAAGGTGTTTTGCTTTTAGTACTCCTTGAAGGATTCTGTAGTTAATATTTTAGGCCTCTATATTCCTTTGCTAACATTACTAACAGCTCTTTTTCATAGGTTAAACTATGCAGAATTTGAGGGCTGAACTTGCAGCCTCTGGTTTGGTACACACTGTTCGAACAGATCCCTGTGCTTCACTATGGAAGTGTGCTAAAGAGGACTTCTTAAATAAGACAGAATGTATGGTAATCCAAAAATAATCTGGTACAATTTTATATATTTGCACTGCTGGGGAATACAATGGTACTAACTTAGTCTCTTTAAAGGCATGTAAATTTTAAAGATCAAATACAAATCTGTAACAGAAAAGAATATATTTATTAAAACAGATTTAGAACACATGCAAACTATACTGGAAAAAACAGTCAAATGTGTTCAAGTAAGGTACCCCCCTCTCACACCCTCCATATTCCAGCTACTTTATGAACCTGAGACTTGTTTCCCCTACAACACCCACATGTCATTAGATGAATGAGTCATTCTACTCTGCTGTAGAGCTACTAAATGTGGTATCACCAATGTTGATTTGAAAAGTGGATGAGCCCTTGAGTCATTTTTCAGTATAGCCAGTATTTTAAGGAAAAACCTTTTAGTAAGGTTGTTACATATAGTCTACAGGACAATGGAGCTGTATTTTATATCATAGTAATGAAAATAAACATAGATAGTGGTGGTGAGAGAAAACATGAAAAGTCTTAGAGAAGGGAGGGAGCATCTATTGAGGACAGGTACATTATGCAAAAGTAGTATACACTTATCCTTACAGTCTAAATACTGGTTTCAATTTTATCCACCACCCTAATGTATCACTTAAATGGAAGTTTAAAAACTAACCTGTAATGTCATCAGGTCTCCCTATTTTTCTGTGTGCAAAATTGATTTTTTGGCAGAACAAATGAATTCATAGCAGATGAATGCAGTTTTATTCCTTTCCTTGTGAGCAACTGCATGTGACTATATAAGAATATATATATGTATAAAACTTTATGTCAAAGGGAAGTTTAAATCCCAGTCTGTAAATATCAATATCACAAGTCTCTCTTTTTTGATTAACAGATTCAGTGTTCTACTAAGAGGTACCTTCTCTTGGCAGCTGGTTGTTTGCTTGGATGTGGGGGAGGGAAATTAAAGTAAAAGAATTGAGATATGGGACTAAACTATTTAGTTTGCTTAAGTAGGTGGCCTTTAAAACTTTTAAAAGGCTTCAACTAAATATATTTTAAATGCTTATATTTTTACATAGGTAATAGTCCCAAGTACGTTAGGCCATTTGAGGTCACCCATGACAGGTCCCGAGGGAATGGCCTGAAGGTGTGTCAGGGGAGGTTTAGGTTGGATATTGTGTACAGTTTTGGTCTTCACAGTATAAGAAAAATATTAAGTTGTTAGAGAGTGTCCAAAGGAGGGCAACGAAGATGGTGAAGTGCCTTGAGGGGAAGCCGTATGAAGAGCAGCTGAGGTCACTTGATCTGTTCAGCCTGGAGAGGAGGAGATTGAGGGAAGACCTCCTTGCAGTCTACAACTTTCTCATGAGGGAAAGAGGAGGGTCTGGCAGTGATTTCTTCTCTGTTGATCTTTGTGGGTCCCTTCCAACTCAGCATATTCTGTGATTATGTATTAATTACTTCTATTGTGTATCCAACAGCATTCTTGCTGCAAAGAGCCTGTGACAGAATAATATTCATGCTTCTATTTTAGATCAGTGTATAATTTAGGTTAATCAATGCATAATTTAGATTAATTTTCAGATGTATACACAAATGTGTTATTTCTTTGACACATATTCTAAATTATTGGTTAACTATATGCTTCTTTCCCTAAACCAGAACCAGTCAGCAAAGAAAAAGAGTAAACCTAGGATAACTTAAGTTCTGTCTAAAAGCTAATACTGTCTAATGACCTGGGGAGATGTAAGGTCAACTCAGCTAAAACCTGCATAAACAAATTAGACTGCCATATATTGAAGAACACAAACAAATATATAAAGGCCTCTCCTTCTTCTTTCCTATCTAGAAAACTCGGCACTTTTGCATGATATGTACTACAGATGTCCTAAGAATGTATTTCCAAATGTAAGAGCAGATTTTTTCTTAACTGGAAATGCTTTCTCCTCTGTCACCAATCAACAGTTATATTTTTTTCAGACCAGCTGGTGAAGTGACAAATGAATACAAACAACTCTTCTATTTAGAGAGATTGTTCAGAACAGAATTTCTTTGGGAATTAATTGCACTTGAGGCACTAAGGATGGATTCTTCCCACCTAAATTTAGCCAAATATGCAAGTTAAGCATTTAGTCTGAGATAGTTTTCTGTGTTTCTGCTGTGCATCCTGAAGAGAGGTGGGTGATTCACCATTCTTATCTTGGACATCACACCTAAGGAGAATGAATTGCTCCTATAGGATAGGAACTTCTCATACTGCTCCATTCACTATGGAGAGAGTCCAGATGACTGTCTTAGATTAGATATTTAATTTTAAGGTAACTACAGCTGAGTAAAATGAGCCATGTGCTGCAGGAGGTGCTTTTAAAGAAACATTATGGATTATGTTACATTATTTGTTAACAGCAACAACTCCAAATTTGTCCTAAAGATTAAACTCAGCAATTACTGTATTCATACACATGCAGCAGTAACTTTCAGAACATTTTAAGCATTTCAAAGTCTCTGTGGCCATCTTGATCTCATGAGTTACAGTGATTAGACATGCCTGGACAGGCTGGACACCAGGCAGCATTGTGGAGGGAAAGTTCCCTGGACATAAAGCAGGCTGCTCTTATATCTGCTTGTAAGTTGTGCTTTTAATTGTAGTGGAAACATATCTGCTATCAGCTGACTGGTTAGAAGGAGAGAGGAAAAGCAGTTTTTTGCATTTTAAGAGGAGCAGAGGTTAAATTCGGGGTGCTTGTGTGTTCTGAAAAATTTCCAAGATCAAGCTAGAGCTTCTGCTCAGTACTCATAAGCATATGGTAATTTTTACAGGATCACATTTAGAGTTCCCAGTTGGTATGATCTGAAAGAGAAAAATTCAGTATTTGATATCGCTGCCTCATTATAATAGCCTGACTTCAATAGCCTTCTGTTCAAAGAATTGGAACAGAATAGGGTGTGAGAAACTACTTTGGACTATATCACTCAGCAATATGCAGAAAAAAAATTGAACAGCTCCTCATGCTACATGGCTTCCCATACTTAAACATTTTATAAAAAATTCCTCTAGGGAAAGGTAATTAATGGAAGAAGCAGTTCAAGTTACCTGCTTTCTTCTTTCAAAAGGATATTGGAAAGATGGTTTAGACAGTGGAGCAGTATTTGGCTTGTTACTCTTGCGTGGTAAAGATTAAAGAGTTTGTATGCTGCAATGACATATTTCTAGTAACTAAGAATTTTGAAAAGTCTAAAGCAAAAGGCACTTACTCTTCTTCTGAGATTTGACCCCAAAATCCATGCTTCAAAGGAGCCTGTATGCTTAGCATCTCTAAATGAACAGACATTAAAGCATGCAGCACTTTGGTTGACTACTTAAGCAATGATCTGTGATGGATTGGGGAGAATGGAACAGGAGAAAAAAAACCCAAGAGTATGGTTTTTCATCACTCCAACAAGTGGATTACATTCTTTTAGCCAGTTGTACCTTTGTATTGGATAGTTTTGACTCTGATTGTTTTCCTTCCTCTGACTGTAAGGATTTGTTACTTCTTTATGTAAGTAGACAGTAAATTATTTTGGGAAAGGGAGCATCTTTTGGTTGCATTTGTATAATAAGTGGCAGGATATTGTGGCCCATGACATTAAATCAATTACAGCAGTAGAGCTACATTAATTGCTGGTAATGGCAATTGGTCCTTAAGAAACCAGCGAGACCCCAAAAGTCTAAATTAAGTGATGAGACCATAAGCAGATGTCATTAGCAAAAGAAAATGTTATGATGGACAAGGTAAGATTCTACCTGTAAATTACTGACAGTATTTGGCTGACATTCAATTTTCCTCTTTTTTGACCTGTGCTTCTCAGTCAGTCACAAGAACAGTTTCCAAAACCCTTTCTCAGTCTGAAACCTTGTAATTTAGGGATGACATTTAAATGAATTAGTCTCTTCAAAAATGTTTTTCAATTTTGCCAGCAAGCACATATATCTTTATAACTGGTGCAGATGTTCCTCTGGTCTCTCCTGCTCTCTGTGCTCTAGTCACTGTCACATATCTCTAGATACTGAATGGCTTTTCCCCCACACCTCCCACATTTTATTTTTTTTTCAGAGAGATTTAGAAACTTTATTAAGAAGTAAATAGTTTTTAAATTACAAATTTTTATCATTTCATAGGAAAGTGGGAAACAAATCTGGAAGAAGTATAAGGAAAGACAAGAAGTTATCACACATTTAAATATGCTGTAGTATCTAAATATAGGAATACTCATTACACAGTTCCCAGTGCACTTAAGACATTCCTAGCCAACACACGAAACCACTTTAAAAGCTAGGGGCTATATACAGAGCTTTCAATTCTTGCAGGCTTTTCACAAAATAGATCTAACTGTAAACCACTCTTATGAAATAGCAACACCACAAATGTTTGCTCTTCCTTATTTTTCACCAGAAGCTGTGACCACAAGTGCCAACTGCCTACACACAATACAGAAATTAATTTGTAAAAAGAGAGTTGTGGCAAACTATCAAGAAAATACTTTTACTAAATCACCTGTGGTACTATTTCTGCTTTTGGGACAACCAGGTAGCAAGCATGATTTGTAGTGATATTTCATTCTGCTCTCCACCACAGAAAGCCCTGGCAGACCAGCAATTTTGGAGCTTGATTATTACACACTGAGGCAGGACCTGGGACTTTTAAAACACTTCTGTTTACTCTTCTGTCTGTGGATGCTCAACTCTCCCAACTTCTCCCTTTGGTCCTTAGCATGTTTAATAAAGTGTTTGCATTGCTCTTCTGCCAGTCCTAGAGCTTAAGTTTGCCTGGTGTCTGCTGGCGGGAAATCAGTATGACAGACCCAGGAGAAAACACACTCACTCCACCTCAGATTGATGCTTCTGAGATTGGTTCTATCCTAACAAATCAGAAACTTAGTATGTATTCATCCACTACATTAATGAGTGTTTGAAATTAATTTACGTATATTTTAGGTAGACAGAATCTGGAAAAATATTTTGCAGAAGTGTTTTCTTAGACGTTTGTTATGTGATGTTTGATCATATAATAAGTGGACACACTGAAACCTTAAATGTTTTTCTTGATGATCGATCTTCTTGATTGATCCATTTCAATCCATTTAAGATGCTTGTTTCTAACAGAGCTAGCTTCTTCATTTCAGAAAATAAAATAAGGATTTATACATACAGTTTATTATGCCCTTCATTAAAAAACCCTCTATCCGAGCCTTTGGATACTACCACATGATAAAAATTATTATGAGTTTTCATCTAGGTGAGACCTCTTATTGAGTTCTACAGTAAGAATTTCAGTCACTTCAGTGAGTGAAGTACTTCAAACATCATAAACTGAGAAAACAGAGGAGGCTTTGATTTATCAATGTGTGGAAGAAATTTGGGATCTAACTTTGAGATTCTTATTAAAAATGCTATAGCTGCAGACCACAAAACACCTGTGAAGTTATTTCCCTGTACTTATATCAAAAGGGTAGGCTAATTTTCTTTAGATTAAACAAACAAACAACTAGAAAAAAGTAGGAGTGCTGTTTTATATTTTTGGCCACTTGATGGCACTAAACTAACACTGTATACATATTAATCACCAATAGCATCAGAATATTTCTGTGCCAGTGTATTTTTTTAAGGCTCAGCTTGATCAAAGTGCTTTGTTTTGTTGAGGGCAGATTTCAGAGACAAAAGATATTAAAAAATGAATAAACAAAACCCCAAGAAACAGTACTGACATGTGCCTGTGTTCCATCTGTCTTGTTAAAGTTCATGGTATACTACAAACACCATGATGCAGTGGAATACATAGTATTTCTGAGCAAAACAAGTATCAGTTTTCCAGTGTAACACCCCAAAGACCAAATCAGTGTAAAATCTGAGAGAAGTATCTGCGTACTGTGGACCACCGAAACACACCAAAGTCTGTGTCCATCAAGTGGCCACATACATGGGGCAGAACACATGGACATCCTGATGTTTTCCATATCTCAATATCTATGGGAGAATTCAGTATTTCAAGGCTAAATTTTGGGGTTATTGTCTGAAGAGGTGAAGCAGGGAGAATTTTTCTAGGAAGATCTCAGTCATGTAATAGGAATCTCCTGGTGTGCTAAATGGCTGAAGAAGGAGTTGCAGCCCACTGTGTCTCCCAGTAAAGGCACCTCCTCACATATTGTCCCACAAAATGTCTGTATTGTATTTATTTGTACTGAGAAATCTGGGAACTGAGAAGTCCGGGAACTAAGAAATCCTCTGTTAAACAGAGCTTTTTTGAGGACTTTTCAGGATCTAATTAGAGTGGCAAGGGAACATTTTTATATATTTGTCAGAAATTTTAATATTGAAAATATCTTCTCCTAGAAAGGAAGGAAAAAAACAGTTTTTTAAATTTTCTACAGATCAGCAACCAAAAATGTTGGTCTTGAAACAAAGAATGTATTTTCATCTGATAATGCCTTTTCACTGGATGTTTGAAACTCTTTTTTTCAGCAGGAAGTTGCTTACATTTTGAAAATACATTTCCACAAGTTTTGAAAGATTTTTAACAAGCTCCAAAGACAACCTCTTATTTTGGAAACCTAAAGCAGGATATTTCAGCAATTTGAAAAGGCTGGGAGGAGATGGATGGGGTTTTTTCCCTCTTTTGGATGTATTACATTCAAGCCTTTCCCATAAACAGGTTTTAATGAATCAGTGAACAGGGCAATTTGTGACACAAACTTCTCAGGCAGCTCTAGAATGATGATGCGCATTGCAACTCCTCTACTCCTTTCTCACAGCACCCCTAAAAAGGCCTTTGTGACTGACTGAGCAGCACTTGCGCAGAGGGACTTTCATAGAGCTGAGTATGGGAAATCCCATGGTGTCACATGCGCCTGACCTAGCTCAAGTGGAAGGAAATGTGGTCATTTTCTCTTAAGGCACCTTTTTTTGTTTTGTTACTTTTTGTAGCTAGAGCCTTTTTAAACCATAGAGTCACAGAATTGTTTATATTAGAAAAGACCTATAAGGTCATTAATTCCAACACTGTCAAATCCACCGCTAAGCCATGCCTCCAAGTGCCACATCTACATGCCTTTTAAATACCTTCAGGGATGGTGACTCTGGCACTTCCCTGGGCAGCCTGTTCCAATGCTTCACTACCCTTTCAGTGATGAAATGTTTCCTAATATCCAAACTAAACCTCCCCTGGTGCATTTGAGGTCATTTCCTCTCATCCTGTCACTTGTTACTTTGTAGAAGAGACCAACCTCCAACTTGCTACAACCTCCTTTCAAGTAGCTGTCAAGAGTGATAAAGTCTTTCCGAATCTCCTCTTCTCCAGGCTAAAGAACCCCAATTCCCTCAGCTGGTCTTCAGAAGATTTGTGCTCTAGACCCTTCACCGTCTTTGTTGCCCCCTCTCTGGACATGCTCCATCACTTCAAGGTCTGTCTTGTAGTGATGGGCCCAGAATTGGACACAGACTTTGAGGTGTGGCCTCACCAGTGCTGAGTAGAGAGGCAGAATCATTTCCCTGGTCCTGCTGGCCATGCTATTTCTGATACAAACCAGGGTGTCATTGGCCTTCTTGGCTGCCTGGGCACACTGCTGGCTCATGGTTGTCACATTTGTTAACCTCCAGCTACCTCAGACTTCCTTGGTTAGCCAGAACTGCTGGTAAATGATGTAAAGAGGTTCAGTGAGCACTTCCACAGCTCCCTCAGTACCCTCATGTGTATCCCATCCAGCCCCATAGACTTGTGTGTGTCAAAGTGGTGTAACAGGTCTCTGACCACTTCCCCTTAGATTATGGGGGCTTCATTCTTCTCCTCACCCATCTGCTCCTCTTCCAGCTCAGGGGGCCAGGTACCTCTAGAACAACTGGTCTTACTGTTAAAGACAGGCAAAGAAAGCATTGAGTACCTCTGCCTTTTCCACATTCTTTTGTGAGTGCATTTCCGTCTCCATCCAGTAGAGGATGGAGATTATCCTTATCCCTCCTTTTGTTGCTAAAGTATTTGTAAAAATATTTTCTGTTGTCTTTCATGGCAGTAGCCAGATTACAGAATCACAGGATCACCTACACTGGAAAACACCTCTGAGGTCATTGAGTCCAACCTATGACCAAACACCACCATGTCAACCAGACCATGGCACTAAGTGCTATGTCCAGTCTTTCCCTAAACATCTCGGGGGAGGGTGACTCCAACACCCTCCTGGGCAGCCCATTCCAATGTAAAATCACCCTTTCTGGGTAGAAATTCCTCCTAAATTAAATTCTAGCTGGACTTTGGCCCTGCTAATTTTCTCCCTGCAGAACCTCATAATATCCTTCTAGTCATCCTGAGTTGCCTACCTCTTCTTCCAAAGGTCATAAACTCTTCTTTTTCCACTTCCACCCAAAGCTCTCTGTTGAGTTAGGCTGGTCTTCTTTCCCCACTGTCTTGTCTTTTGGCACATGGAGCTGGCCTGCTCCTGTGCCTTTAACATTTCCTTCTTGGAGAACGTCCAGCCTTCCTGGATTTCTTTCCCCTTCAGTACTGCCTCTCAACCTGCCTCCTATACAGGCCAAAATCTGACTTTTGGTAGTCTAAGATGACAGTTCTGCTGGGTACTTCCCTTACTTTGAGAAGTGAAAACTCAGCATTTTGTGATTGCTTTGTTCCAGAGGGACTCCAAACATCACATCACCCAACAGTCCTTCTCTGTTCACAAACCATAGGTCCAGTGAGTGCCTTCCTTAGCTGGCTCTTTCACCAACTGTGTCAGCAACTTTTCTTCCACACACTACAGCAATCTTCTGGACTGTTTCTTCTCTGCTGTATTGTATTTCCAGCAGACATCTGGTAAGTTGAATTTCTTCATGAGAAAAATGGCTGTCCATTGTGAGACTTCTCACAGCTGCTTATAGGATATTTCTTCTGCCTCTTCATCCTGCTTGGCTGGTCTGTCACAGAATCCCACCAGGATATCTGCCTTGTTGGCCTTCCCCCTTATTCTTACCCATAAACACTCAACACTATCAACACCATCATTAAGCTCTAGACAATCAAAACATGTGCCATGTGTTTCCATTCTTATTACCTCTTACATTTTCATCTAAGTGCAGTATGGGAGACTTGGATGGTACTCAGCCTGAGGGGAAAAAACCTCTATGACTTCACCACTTCTGGAACAGTGGAGCTTTTATCTGCAAGATTTTTCATCCTGTTATTGTCTAACTGCTGCAGAGATAAGGTCATGATGGGCTTCACTTTCTCATATAGTCATATACTATCTTCAGTGATTCTGCAACTATTGATAAATATGGTACTTTCTGGAAATTTTGTGGACTTTACAATGATTTCAGTTAGATGGAAGATTTTCAGCTTTCTAGCCAGTGAGTCCATTGTCAAAATTTTGGTTGCATTTGTCATCTCACATGTCTTTAACCACAATAACCTTAAGGAAAGGGGTTGGAAAGCATTGCAGCAATTTCCACCGTATGCAAACCCAATTTCAACTCTCTTTTCTACTCATAAAAGTTAATGGCTTTCCACAGGAGGTAAATGAGGACAAATTTGGCTTTCTTGGCTTAAAAAATACCTTGTTTTCTGGGCTATCTGCACTAAATTTAATCCAACTACAACAAATTAATCTGTTCACAAAGTTGGATAAATGTGAGTTGAGCTTATATAAACCATGTGAAAAATCACCCTGTTCTATGCAGTACCAGTCCAACAATATCTGAAATTTATATGGAAGAATAGAAATACATATGAAAATCCCCTCAAAATAGGAGATACATGTGTAGTTTTTGGATACATGTCTATTTTTACATGATAAATAAAATCAATGGATCTTAAATTCAAATTTGCAAACTTGCTGCCTGGGAAACAAAGAAGGAAAAGCTCAGGAAATTGCCCTTTCAATATCAGACACTGTCATATAAGTTTTCCACTATTACGTTTCTTAGTTTTTTGTGCTTCCTATACCTGGCTTAAATCATATAGCACAAATCCTAATTTTTTATAGGCCTGGTAAAAAATTGTCATAATTTTCATTTCATGTGAAGGTTTGATTATGGTTGTATGCATGTAACTCAGAAAGTGCCCTCTCCTTATGTTCCTGTTCCTTTTACAAATCATCTGTTGTTCATGTAGCATAGAGTAGTTTTTTCTTTATAAATTTCTGAAGGGTTTTAAAAGCATTGCAAAAGTAATCAGTCAGTAAGGATTTGAATCAAAAATCTAGCATCTGATGAAGAGGCTGTTAGAGGGACTTTCAGGAAGACAGACACAGGGAGACTCAGTGGGTCTACTTGGCTGAGGGGGAAGTTTGCTGCCTGAATGGCATGGGCACTGCTACCTTGCCCCTATGTGTCTTCATGGAACCTCATGATTCCTATTCAAACAGATTTGCGTTCCATTTCTACCTGAATAAAATGGGATACAATGCAGAGATGAGTGTGACTCAACCAGAAACACTCCTAGAGACTCCTAGGAAGACCTCCCATGTCCACTCACTCCATTATTTATCCCTTTTAGCCCTGATCAGCCCTTAGCTACCTAACAGGGCAGACCTGTAGCTCTGCTGCATTCTATTCTGTCTTCCTCCTTATAATTATGTACACTGAGATATGCTATGGTGTTTGCATCTGACCAATCTTTAGCCTAAGTAACCCTTCATTGCAAACAGTTTTAGTTATAGGCTGTCCTCTCTGGACAGTATACAAATGAAAAGATAAAGTCTTTGTCATAGTGGTAGGTTAATATTGATTCTTGAGGAACAGCCCTAGCAAGGCTCAAGTCTTCAGCTCACCAATCCAGCAAACCTGGCCCCAGCAGTGACTCCCACAGAATACATGGGACCTTGCATAATACTTGATTACTTATTAGATGCAAACATTAAATACAATTCAATATAAGAATCTAAGTAACTTTTAAATTCAAGGGAGTAGATGACAAAGGTATCATCAGGGAAAGCAGTCCATGGGTGTCAACAGTTAGGGAATGGGCAGATCAGGGAGTTTGGTGTGGCCTCAGCTGCTATTGAAAGATGTGGACATTAGGATTGATGGCAAAAAGCATGTTGCTGTCACATTCTATTTCTGAACGGCCTTGTGTCTGAGTGTAGAAGAGGGAAGGAAATTACTGTATCATCTTCTGCCTTGCAGAGACCAAAGAGACTCTGTCCATATGATTTTGTTCATTTGCTGTCAACATTTTCATTGACTTTAGTAGAAGCCTAAATTGGTGAAGTCCAGCTTTAATCTATTTTTATGCCTACAACCTTCCCTTCACAGAGCCTGCTCATTTTCAAAAATTCACAGACTGTATTTTTACTTATAATAAAAGAAAAAAACCCCACCAATTTAGTTGCAGATTACAGACAAATTATTAGTACATTAGTACTGAGTGCTGAATTCAACACAAAGAGAAAAAGTTGTGAACCCAGATACTAAGCTAATGCAGCTTGGCATAGTTCCCTTAACATCAGTGGAGTTCTGCTGATTTACAAAAACTGAGAATCTGGCTTGTTAAAATTTAAAAATAAAACTACAAGTACCTACTAAATTTGAACTTTGTACTTTGAAATATAAAGCAGACTTTTTATCCATGAGTCTGTGCAGTCTTTGGTTAAAATCCATTGGAATTAAGACATATTATTTTTGGCCACTGCAAAGTGCTCATATTGTTCCCTGAAAGAAACAGAAACATTGTGAATTCAAAAGAAAAATTAATAGATTTTTTTAAAAAAATAATTAAAGAAGGCTATTGAGTTCACACAAAGTGCATTCCTTCACCCCAAATTAACAGCTGTGTGCATGAAGATCTACTCAAGAACTCAGACTTAATTTAACTGTCTTCCCTCAGCAGATTAGTGTGGTAAAAAGAGAGAAGACTTTCCCCTCATTGCTAGCTTTTCATGCTCTTCTTAATCTTTTAATTCCAGTCCTGAATAACGTGTGAAATTTTGGAAAGACTTAGTCTTTAACAAAGAAATGCAATTACAGTTGTGTGTATTGAGGGCACAATGATATCCATCCTCTCTGCTCTTGCAGCTTCTCTGCCTGCCGAGGGCCCCCGTGCCCTGGGTGGGGGCAGCTGTCCTGGGGAGGCACTGTGGTCCCAGAGGACACCATGGCTGAGGGCAGATGGGCACAAGGCCTCTCTAAAGATTATATAATAATTCAGGTTGGAAAAGACTCTAAGGTCATCAGATGCAATCATTTAACCTAACACTGCCAAATCCACCACTAAACCATATCCTTGAGTGTCCTGTTGTGCTAGTTGAAAAGTAAACTGATGGGAGAAATGAACGCAACTCAAGAGAGATTACAAGTTAGAGTTACAATTTACTAAAAAGATTACAATAAATACAACGGTACAGGGAAAAACTGGGGTTTAAGCCACAAAGACAGATGTATAACTCAGCACCCTGGGATAAGAAGAGAACGGTGTTCATTAGCCCCTGTGCTGAGCATTATGTGGTTCCCCAAAGTGAAAAGTATAAGGAAGAGAAACCTGTTGGTGAGGGTGATGGTTGCAGTCCTATTGAGGTTCTGGTCCTCCTCTGAATCCAACAAGTGGTACCAGAAGCCCCCAAACTTGAAGCTTATATACGCTCAGGTTGAGGTGGGAATGCCCAGTACCTCCCTCAATGCGTGGAATTTCACAATGGGTGATTTAACTCTGTGAGTCATGGGATATCTTTGGAATCTTTGATGGTCTAGGTCCTTGCAGCTGCTCATTGTGCCAGTCCTATATAGCCCATTAGCTGACATGACCCCTCAGGCTGGGTGTGAAGGTGCTGATGCCTCCCCAGAGGGGAGTTATCACAGCTGAGTCACTGGTGGGAAGACAGAAACACTCCCCTGTCTCACAGGGTTCTTTAACACCCAGCTTGTAGCCTGAGGTGTCAGGTGTGCCCTGGGCAGCTGCTGCCAATGATCCATTATTAACAGTTCATCAGAAATGACACGGAGGGTGTGGTATACACAGTTTTGGTTATACCCACATAGTGATAAACTGGTCCCAGCCCCTGTAGCTAGGAAGGCCATCTACAAGTCTTTAAAATAACTCCAGTGATGGTGACTCAAGTGTATCCCTGCAAATGT
This sequence comes from Grallaria varia, assembly GCA_013396735.1. NCBI lineage: Eukaryota > Metazoa > Chordata > Aves > Passeriformes > Formicariidae > Grallaria > Grallaria varia. The sequence continues at coordinate 144,844 of VWZG01009481.1, forward strand.
TATAAGATGAACTGACTTGCCAGGCCATGGATCACAGATTTGGCATTTCTATGCAACCATGCACAGCCCCAGAATTAAGAGCAGAAAAAAAGTGTGGGTTTCCCATTATCATGGGTTAAACATGACAAAACAGGAGCTTTGACTTTCAGTCACCAGTGGCAATCAAAAATAATTAAATCAGAGTTAATGGTGTCATTTGTAAAACTGAACAGAGGATGTATTCACCCAGATAAACAAATGCTTCATTCTTCAACCACTGGAAGCCATGGAAGTGTTTAACATGCACCTACCCAGCTATGCAACAGGAGTCATGGAGGAAACTCATACTGTGATCAACCACGCTGCATGATTACTCAGTAGCCTGCTGGCATGATTTTGTCCTGTGCCAACTGGCACATTACAGCATGCTCTGCCATAATGGCCAGAGTCAGATTTGGGGTTTAGAGGCATCAAGAACCACTCCCAAAAGGGCAGTATCAACAAGAATGACACATCTTGGCTCCCTCTACCCTTCTCGGTTCTCCAAAACTATACTAGCAGCTTTTTTACCTCAAACATATATGCATATCAAATCCACAGCGTACAACCCTAATTTTATTTTCATGCAGATAAAGGACTGTTTTGGTAAGCTGCAGTGCACTTTGGTATTACTGTGAACATCGTGAACACACACTCATACAATGATAATCATATGTTAGAGCCTCAGGGATAAGACACTGATCTGAAGGAGACCTGAAGGACAGGAGATACCCGGTGCAAACAGGATCAGGCCAGGCCGCTTCACTTCTAGGAGAGAGCACAGTCCCTGACCAGGTGTTATTTGGCAGTTCAGCCATAGTCACAGTCACTGCAGTATTAGGGACAAATAATGAATGTTGCCAAGTAACATTTCTGTGAACTGAAATGCCACCTTACAGAACACAGCAGGCACAAGCATAGGAAAGGCCTTTATCCTACGCATGGTTTAGGTAAGCACATTAATGTAAGGATATGAAAATAAACCACAATATCAGAGTATAAATTACAGTAATTCTTTTAAAAATATCCCTTTAAAAAAAGTCCTAAATTTTTAACAAGTGCGACTCGATATGCTGTATTATGCCTGGTAAACCAGAACTCAACAATAATAGAGCCCCATATTTTATAAGACAGAATGTATAATGCAAACTTTTCCATTCCTTATTTCTCACTGGGATGAAGTAAGAATATGAATAATAAACAAAGTGGTAGCTCTAAGAGACCAGTGCTATTTCTTATGTAAGTTAGAAAGGAAAAAAAACTCAGGAAAAGCATCTTCCGAGTGAGAGATGGCTATTTTTGAAAACATTAGGTATGAGCACACTTAAGTCCAGGTAATTATTACTCAGCTATGCGCACACAATTCCTATTGCCTTAAATGTGTATTTAGTGCTGATCTGTGCACTACAACACCTACATGTTCATGTTCAGTTACTGAGAGTAAGAATTCTTGAGACACTGACTGAGACTCACTATAGAAAATCCACTTCAAGCATAGCTGAAAAAAAAATTACAAATTCTGGGCCTGGAGAGACAGAAAACATCCCAGTAATGACAAATATATATTTAGAATGGCCTTAAGATAAAATGCAAACTTTAAATTAGTTTTTATTGTGATGGACATTCTAGTCTAAAAGAGTCAGATTTTCTTAGGAATTGTGAGTCAACCAGAGACTGTGGGACTGCTCCCCATGGTGCAAGTTGGATGAAATGGTGTTGACATTAATATAGAGTGAAAGTCACATTCTGCCAGTGTTAGGACAAAAGCAAAGGCTCTCTACGTCTGTTACACAACTAGTTTGGGCAATAATTTGGCTAATTGGTGCATGTTTATGTGTAAATGTGCTTAGAAAATTACAAAATTCTGTTTGACATTTTATCAAAGATCTTCTGCCACATTACAAGAAAACTTTTCTTAGGACTGATGTCTGCTCTCTCCATCTGCAGCTCACAAAGAGCATGGAATGTACTTGGGAAAGTACATAGGGAAATTAAACTTCCTAATGCACTTTCTCCTCTTAGGGACAGACAAATAGATAATTTTTTAAAAATATTGGCTCCTAAAGTTTGGCACCTGAGTCCCCATTCCCGTGTCTAAATTTAAGATTCTTAGTTTTGGTTCCCCCAGCAAATCTGAGAAGAATTGGTGATACTGTCTAGGTTATTCACTACAGTTTAAAAAATGCATACATGCTTCTCTACTGGAAGATGGCTCACTGTTCTGCAGACAATGTATTCATAACAGATTGCATTTGGCCTTTGGTTATTGATTACAAAAAGTTGAAAGCAAGTGAGTTTACATATATAGGTTTAGCTTAAAAATATCTTTTTTTATTCTTTACAAGGCAGTAAATGTTAACTTAAAAAATTTCCATTTGCCATATGGTCTTCAGGTGATTTGATGTAATTCAAAACAGGCATTCAGTAGCCTAATAGTTTTACTGTAGCACAGATGTGTCATTCCCTTGAAATATAATTTTAGTTTGCTTCTCAGGCCTTGATTCTGCTGGCATTAGAAGATCAATTACAGCAGCAAAGCAAATTCCAAATTCAGTCCACAAGGCTACATTATCAAAACCCTTTCCACTGGAAAAATATTCATGTCAGGCTTGAAATACCTTAATCATATTTCACTTCTTCATTCCCCAACACAGTATATGAGGATATGATGTAAAAGAGCTAGAGCTACTCAGGAAATGCTCTTCCCCATTTTGTCCAAGCCATTTGAGAGAACTGTGATTTGAGCCTGAGTTTAGGCTCATGGGTTCGCAGTTTTAACATGATTATGCACGTGCATGACTAGCACCCATACTTGAGTGCACATACTGCAGATTTTAAGTCAGTGTTTCCAAAAATATCTCTGTTGTGTTGCTGTATCTGAAGCAGTAATGATAGCACGGTGAGAGGCTTTAGGGAAAAAAGTATTTTTTTTTCTTTGCTGCTTTTATTTCTTGCAATAACAGAAGTATCAATGTAAAACATTTGAGTTCAGATGGGAAAATTTTCAGACCCAGTGACTATGTATTCATAGATTGATGAAGTTTAGATATGAGTGAAATATATGTCTGGGACCTTGAGTGACCAAGTCCACTTCACTTCACACAGTCTTTTTCTTGGGCTGCCGTCTAGCAGCTGATGTACAATCTTTTCCTCTCCAGCCTACCTCATGTAGATCTGACAGATTAAATAGGGAAGGTGGTAATTCTGCAGCATGAATTTCTCTAAGTGTGACCCGTGTGAGCTGAGCAGTCTGTAGTTGACAGATACAAATGTTTTGTTCCATTTTAACTGTATGGATCAAAGGATAGTGTAACAGACATCATAGCAGGTCACCCCCTATTAAATCATATTTTCATTCAATTGCTTTACTCAGCATTATAGCCATTCACATCTAGTATGTACTTCAGGTGATTTTGTTTGAAATGACTGGACTTTAAATGGGATTACTTCAAATGCCTGGAACGATGACTGAGTCATTGGTTGTTTAAAAGATTTTCAGATTCCCTCTCTAAACACCTCCAGAATCACCATTAGTAAAGTGGGACTTCACACACACCAACTCACCAAGGGCAGTAGTATATACTGAAGCAACTACAATGAAATGAAACACTGTTTCTAACCTTTTATTAATGAGATCACAGTTCCTAGTTGAAAGCAGGTGAAACAATAAATATGTAGTTTGAGCAGAGAAAGTTAAATGGCATACGGAATTTCTTATAACATAAAACTGTGTATTGCAGACATGTTGCTTCTTGCCAAGCTCTTCTTGATGTTCCAAGAAAATGAATAACTGGCCTACTAAAAAACTCTATTCTTTTATTACTTTCTTGAAGCTTTCATCAAAAATAGATATCTTGAGTGTGTGGGATATTTCTAGTTCTTGTGAGGATTTGCTGTAACGTTAATCTCCACAGTGCGGTTGTGTTAACACCTTCCTGCTGCTAAACCAAATTTCACCTTCAGACACAGGGGGACTGAATTTTTAGACAGGGATAATCCAGGACTCAACAGTAGTGGATTTTGGAAAAGTGAGTGAAATATAACCCAAGCTGGGCTGACTCGGTTGGCAGGCTGAAGCTGAGACAGCTTAACAAAAAATGAGTCTAAAGATCCTGCCTGTTGATACTTCAGTAGTATGTTACTTTTCTGAAATTTCCAAGGGACGTTATGAGGACTAGAAAGTGCTATTTCATGGCTGCAGAATAACAGATTTTTTTCCTTAGGAGCAAGGGAAGTTCATCTCAATAAATTCTGGCCCATCAGCTACATTGACAACAATAATCATTGGACCTATTCAAATGTCTGCAGATTCCCTTTTCTTTAGGAGTACATAGAAATTAGAGTTAAATCTTTGCTTATGTAGGGCAAAGTTACAGGCACAGCAGTGCTGTCAATTGTATAATACTGATAGATCAATATACAGGCAAATTAACATAAAAATGTTGTCAAAAGTTGATGCCATCAGCACATGTATGGCATCAATTAGATGTAGGTGAGCCTCTTCTCAGGCTGCAGACTGGGTAAGGGGTTGCTTGGAAGAGGCTTGACTAACAGAGTTGCAGGATGTTCACTAGATAAGAGCAATTCCTGAGGGGCACAAGGGAGGTGAAATCTGAACTATAGTTTTCTATAACCATTGCAAATGAAGTGGGAAATCTGTCCAGTTAGTGGTACCTTAGCTCTGGTTACAGGAATAAACCACTGTGGTGGTCCAATGTCATGGGAATGCAGCTTTTCCATTCAGCTCTTATAACAGTTCATTATGGCCATACATATGTGGGCATAATGAACTGTTCTAAGAGCTGAATGTATATATATATATATACACACACATATATACATATATATGTATGCGTATGCAATATATAGCAATGTGTTCTGTGTCAGCCTTTCTTTGAAAAAAAGTCTAAGCAGAAACTTCAGTTACTGAGTTTTATAATGATTTATTTTACTTACCTTATTTGTGCAAAAAGAGTTCTTGCATTTATTTATTTTTTGAAATAACAGATTGTTCTTTGACCTGAAAAGCTCTTTGGCTATGGCTGCATTAGCAAATATGCAGATGAATAGGAATGGATTTGCACATATTTTTATTATGTACATTTCAGAAGGTGTTACTTTGGGCTTATTCTATTCTGGTCATATGGGCTGAATGCCTGCGCATGGAGTGCAGTAGGTGTGCTGTTGGAGTTGGTTTTTTGGTTATTTTTCACTAAAAGTATCCACGGTTCTCAATGTCTAACCATTATCCTTTAAACATTTGACAGGCGGGTCTCAAGGAGCTTTATAAATCTTTGCAGCTTCAGAGTGGTTGAAATAAGTGCTTCTATTGTGTTACAGCTAGGGAAAGCAACATACTGAAGTATTGCATAACTTGCCAAAACAGAAAGTCTTTGTTTGAACCAGGTATATATGCCATGTCTATTGACTTTTAGCTAATTTTTAAACTTCTTGTCAGTAGTTAAATACAGTTTATTTCAGAACAACAAACCACTATAGATTTGTATTTCAGCCTGTGCAAAACAGTGCTGCTTATCACCTAATGGACAAAATGGGCAAGAAATACCTAGGCTGTACCAGGTTTTTTTCTTTGTGACAGTGTGATGTGAAAGCAAATGCCGAACACAGCCAAAATAGAACAGTATTTCAGTCAAACCGCATTTGGTCTCTGGTACTCTGAATATCTATGCAATGTGCAGGGCTGTATAAATCAGGCATGCCACTTGTAAGCAAAGATATTCCACAGCAAAATGTTGAACTTATCTTATTTAAAATGAATGAACAAATAAGAAACAGATTAGGCAATACAATAACACAGATTTTAAACTTCATAAGCAACAGTGGCATACCTCTGATTTGCACTTTTTTATTAAAAAAACCTGAAACCTTTTAAACCTCGTTGATGTTAAAAATATTCATGCAGCACCTTTTTGTCTTCTGCCAAAAGCCTGCCCTCTATTAGATCAATGACATTTCCTTTGAAAAGCATCTGGCTTCTGAGACTCCAGTGTCCATCAATGAAATTCCTGGTTGTGAAAAAGCAACAAGAAGCTGATATAGCAGATAAGGTTACTGACATATCTCCAAATAGGATTTCTTCTGTGGCAATTCTGAATAGTCAATTTTGAGCACTTATAAAGAGTTTCACAAATAGACAGTGAAACTTTATTATCTTCAACTGGTGAGGAGATAGGGTATTCTAAAGTAGATGGCTACACCATTCAATCTATCATTCTGTTTACAGATGTGTTCATTGTCTGAATGCAAAAGTTTAAAAAAAGGTCTGCACAACAAAACCAAAATGCACCTGGCCAGTTGTGAAATACTGATTTCCTAAAACATATTCCTTCCTGACTTATATAAATAATGTGTTTATATCAAGAAGCATGAGGCTTCATTATACTTAATTATCTTAGCATAATTATAAATGCTAATGGTCACATAATTATCTAGATCTTTTTAAAATCCAATCACTCAACTCACTATTTCACTCAAAAAGTCTCTTGGGGCTGTAAATCCCACACTTTTCATGAAATAATATTTCCTTGAATTCGTTCTTCATTTAACTGCCATTAATTACATCCTATAACATCTTCTCATATTTTGGAATAGAGAAAAACTGTGTGCTTGTCATAGTTTCATATTAATATCACTACATTTCAGTGCTTATTTTATAAGTTTAAGCCATAAAATAATACATAAAAACCTAATGAATAAGTTCATGACAATCACAGAAAATAACAAGATTTATAAGCACTGTTACAACCACTACCTTAAATCATCATACAAGCATTCCTATTAAAAAATATGTCAGGTCTGCAATCAATTCAAAGTGTGTAGGTGAATACTGAAGAGATGAGTCCAGATTTTAGGACAGTATGATAAGCCCATTCTGCAAAAAGCACTACAGAGAAGTCCTGCATAGCCTGAAACTGTCAGACAGGTCTTACAGACCCCAAGACCTCAGACCATCCTAATCACAGATGGATAGTTAGGACTTTTTTACCCCTTCATTTTAATGTCTCAGTTCTGGACAGCTCTTCTCTTGCACCATTGCAGATAACAGGGCATTGCCATTGCCAGCCCTTCCCCTGCATGGCTCACCACTCCTGCCACTATTTAATTCCAATTCATTGCCACAGGTCATTAAAATCATGACATTTTTTCCCTTCAGAAATCTGGCTCTTACCATAAACCCCTCTATGGAGCTTCTTTTCTTTACTTAGCAATATAAGGACCTGCAGTGAGCAAAGTAGGGAATTCTATGTGCTGTCCTATGATCTTTGCTTTTCCAACCTGCAAATGCCATCCTTGCTCCCTACTCTTAGTAACTACCTTAGCTGTCACCTCCTCTTCCCTGCATTCTTATGTGCCAGCAAAGACTCCTTGTCTCCTCATCTTTCAGCACACTCCCTTCTTATCTCTTTCATAGTGTGAGCTAGATCTCCTTGCCAAAATGTGACCTTCAGCATCTTTTGGAGTGTTTGTACTCTTATTCCACCACTCAGTTAAATGAAATCAGCGGTGCTCACGGGTGCTGCAAGGCTTTGCTGGTTAGACAGAGACCTAAGCCCGTATTTGAAGTTTCACGGGTCCTACTGTGCGCTTCATTTGCTTGTCTCACACTGACACACCCAGCACCACCATTAATACAAATTCAAGATGTACACTGCAAGCTTGGGCCTAAGTGTCAGTAAAAATGATGTGATAATAAATAAAACAATAGCCGGTAGGTCCTACAGCTGGATTAATGACAATAGTGACAAAACTAAATAACAGCAGTGCTGCTGTCTCATTTGAGACCACGAATGCACTGGTTTGGCGCAGAACTGGGAGAAAGAATACTGGAGTGTGTGTTTCAGACCCATCAACAATCTGCAGTGTGATGCAAACTATCAACAGTACTTTAGGTATGAGGGGAAGTGTGGCTAGTACTCTGCAGAGTTTAGGCACAGAGAAAATGGGCTCTCCTGTGTTTGTTTTGATTTTAGGCTCACATGACAGTGTTGTGCAATTTTGCTGCTTGCTATTTCGTCTGAGTAGAGAAAATACAAACAATGATTTTATTGCCCAGACTAGTTCTTGATAAAAAGAGTTCAAGAATCTTTATCTGTTTAGAAAAACTTATCTCAGAGGATAAATCAAGATATATAGGGTTCAATAGTCATGCTACTAGCCAGGATTTTGTATTAGATTTCAAGAGGATCCTGAATTATTAATCTTGTGTTTTCTCCCTCTTTGTCTGCCCTTCTCCTGTTTAATAATTGGAGTCACAGTTATAATTAACTAAAAAATGTAATACACCACAATCTTTCTCATTCTCTGACTATTTTCTGGACCTTCACCCATTCAGGCTACTGTTCTGTCTCATCCCTTCTGGTGGCTTGCTGGAGGCCAAGACTGATAGAAAACTCCTAAAACTGGACTAAGAGACAGGGTTTTTTAGGTTCGGGAAAGAATAGATGATGCTCCACAGAATCATGAGATTGGATGAGTGTGGAAAACACCTCTGGAAACTGTCCAGTCCAAACCCCCATGCTCAAGCAGGGCTGACAAGAACAGGTTTCCCAAGACCAGGCCCAGATTGGTTTTCAGTATCTTCTCACTGCTCTATTCTTCCACCTTCTAGAAAGAGATTCCATTTATAAGTCCTTGAGGAATCTCGATGAAAAATAATAAATTTAATAAAACAGACAAAATATTTTATAATAGATTCAATTTCTGTTTGTTTATGGCTGATTTTATATGATACAGTGCTTGCACATGGTTGTGGCGTCCATGGCACCAGATGTAGATCCTGAAGCACCTATTTGAAGAAGAACCTGCTTGGTTTTCTTGTTTGTTGTCATGTAAAGCTGTAACAGATGCATAAGGATTAAGTGTGTATATATACATATGTGTGTGTGTGTGTGTGTATGTATACATATCCATATACATAAATATATATGCATACTTATGTGTATGCACATATATATGCATATATGCATATAAAGTGTGTCTTATTTCTGTACATGTGAAAAGTATTGGCAAAACCAGTTTTACTGCATTCTCCCTTTCATCACAAAAAAAAGGTTTTCCCCTGTACACAAAAGTAGAGAAAAAACCACAAACATCTGCCCAACTGCAAATGTTGAACCAAATAAACACTGAAATATTTTCATTTCTATGCTTTGAATAGCACAAAGGAAAAAAAAAATCTTTCTTCTTTTGATGTCAAGCAGATTACAGGAATGTTATGTAAGCCCAAAAAAAGTTATTTGGTTATATATATCATTCCCCTGTGAGAACTGCAAGTTAAGTGATTAAACTGGACTAAGAAAAATCAAATAACACCAGAAGAGCTATAAAACATGTCATTGATGAACAATGTCATTATTGTCATGCTTATGAATACTTCAATTTGCATTTCTGTATTCTGTGGGTTGATCACCACAAATGGTGAATACCATAATGTGCCTTCTCTACTGTGAGCGAATCTTTGACACTAATGGTGTGACCATCTAATAACTAGATGATCTCTTCCCTGAGACAATATTGGTATTCAGCTGGGAGTCATTTTGGAGAGTTTTACTGGAGAGCATTTTCAGTTCTGAAAAAGCATTCAGCTTCATTCAGAACTTGAATCACTGAAACTATTTCTGATCAAGAAATATCCAGTCAGAGTCCAAAAACTGCTTTCAAGGTTATATTCTTTTAAATATATTCATCCCTTGTACAGCTGCACTGGCTCCACTTTTGTTTATTATGTTGAACATGAGATACTGCTTATTTGCCTTCTTGACTCCCTCCAAATTATTTTGTTGTAAAAAAGTTGTATTAAATAATTGATGTGAATTATTAAATGTAAATTATTATGAACATTGTGTGCAATAGCCTAAAAGCCACATTTCCCAACTGAAAAAGAAAAACCTAACTCAGTCAAACTTGCTTAAAGAAAGGTTTAAAATTGTCCCTTTATATATTGAAGGAAGAAATTGCTAGAAATAAATATTAATCATAAATGTGTATTTTTGAAACAATCATAAATTAAAGAATAACATTATTCTCCCTGAAATTTATTAATGCAAAAATGGTAAGTTATGACAGTACAATAATACTGTAAAAAAAAAAAAAAAGGGAAACATTTCCACTTGTATGTATGTACAGGATATGCTGTAGAAGATGTCAATGTCAAATATGTACTCTCCTGTTGTAACTGAAGAATATGTTACAGAACAGCTGTGGAAGAAGGTAGTTTTAAACCAGCAATCTGGTCATCGTGCACCTATGAGTTTTAACAGGGCTGCCAAAGGAACTCAGTGAACAGTAATGCTGAAATTTAGTCAGTCTTGAAGCATTAAAAAAACTTCATTAAACATTTTTTAAAGTTGACATTGTATTCTAATAGGTCAGAAGTAACAGTCTAGGCAATTATGGGCCCATCAGCCCCTTCCTGTTCAAATAATAAACGGCTGACATAGAATAAGCAAACTTAAGTGCTAATAGAGTTCTATGCTATGCTAATATGGTACTAATCGAGGCAACATAAATTGACATGCTCAAATGGAAAACAAATCCTGTCTGACCAACCTGATAGGTTTTTTCAGGAAAGTTGGGCGATTAGCATAACGGTCTTGACTTTTAGAAGTTTTTGACTGAGTTCAGCACAACATTCAGGGTGAAAGCTGGAATGATAAAAAGTAGCAGGGCCCATAAAACTGATAGAAAACTTACTATCCAGTCCTTGCAAATGTGGGGAACATGTTGGGCAGAGTTATTTCTTCCCACAGGGAGCAGATCTGGAAACATTACATGCCTCTATCATTGCTGATTGGTTTTGCAGATGTCAGGGAGCCTGTGGGAAAAGGTGAGTGATGAAGAGAATGGGTGAACTGCTCAGTATAAGCACATTTCCTTTTTCAGACAGTCACATGTAATGTCACTCACATTAGCCTTCTTTGTGCAAAGGGAGTCACCAAGTAGTGAAGAAATAACTCAATACAAGCACTTATTGTATGGTAGCGGTCTGCAGTGATGCTGTGATCCTTGGACTTAGAGTGATCTTAAGAGCTGAAAAAATATATTCCCTCTTCATTTGGCATGAATCTGACTGTTACTGCAGTTCTGTGTTAATGTTTTCTCTGCAGCTTGAGGAAAATGATTGCAGTTTGGAGAGGTTTCAGGGAACAGTCATGACAGATACGAAAGGACAATTAAACATACCATGGAGAGAAAGAGAGGGAATGCAAGAGCTCTGTCTGTTTAGCTCACCAAGGAGCAGTTAGGAGGATGTCTTTGGTCACAATCTACAGGTGACGGCAAGGGGAAAATAGGTTAGAATAGGGGGTTCTTTGATCTGGGTGCAGATGTCTGAAAATATCCAGCACTGAGTAGTTGAGGACACATACACTCTGTGTTAGTTAAAGACTTTTAATTGTTTGCCAAAGTCCATGGTGAAGTCATTTAGAAATATCTAACTTAAAATCAGATGTCTTTAAAGTGTTTTTCATTACAGGCAGGAACCAGCAGAGTGAAGTCCAATGGGCAACATCTGAATGCTGATCTTTCAGTCAAATCCTACCCCCAGCATTCTTCCAGTACAGTGTATTTATTTTGCTGTTTGGCAGGAGATGAACCTCCACCATTTCAGTACCTTCTCCTGCACACAGACAGCCTCTTAGAACCAGGAGCCGTTATATTTGCATGGGATAAGCAGTTAGTACTGGAGTCATCTCCTATGCCATCTGCTCGTGGCTCGGCACTCAGGACTACACGTGCACCTGCACCTGCACCTGCATTGGAGTGTAAATCAAATAGACTAGTACCACACAGGCAGCAAAGCAGGTTAAGTGTTCATAATGGTATTTTGTCTCTATGTAATCTTTCAGTCTAGTTGAACAAGTCTGTGCGAGTTACTTTATCAGGACTGTGGATAGCATGCTAGGGTCTATTTGATTAGTTGCACCAGAGACAGCCTTATTTAGACAGTCCAACAGCAAAACAACGTTGCACACAACAAAACACTTCATATTTATCAGAGTGCACTCTGAGTGCACCTGTGGGTCTTAGATGCCCTTGCAAGACTTAGTGACTCAACAACATTTTTCCTAATAACTTTTCCCTAACCTAACCATTGCTTGGGAGATAATTTAAAGTCAGTGAACAAATCCTTTATGGGAAGAAATCCTACCTTTAAATCTTCTTCACTTTTATCTTTATAATTCTGTTGTATTTGTCTTCATTTCCTAGTTTCAGAATGTGTTTTATGAGAATTTTCCTTTCTCAGTGTCTGGATCTGGTTATCACCACCTATAATCTTGTACAAGCATAATAGTGTTTGGGACAGTTAGATTAAGGATTTGCTGCTAGTTATCTAACCCCATCAAATAAGAATTTTGGGGAAATAGCAGTTGGAATAAAAGGAGATTCTTTCATAATTTCTGTTCTCTGAATATCGTGTTCATAGTATTACAAAAAGCCTCAGTTCTCCTCAGCTGTTTGTACTGTTGTGAAGCCCAGCTGTTGAAAAGACACTAGACAACAACATAGTGTTACTTCTCTAAATCACTCAGATACAGGCACAAAGAATGGCAAACACACCACATTGCTTTGGTAAATGCTTTAATCTCAGAAGGGTGTGAAGTGATCTCTTGAAAAGTTCTGCTCTTCGACCAAAACTGTAAAAAGCATTCCAACTGAAAATTGAAAGGAAGATTACACTGAATTCTGCACAGTTTGGGAAGAGAAGATTGGATGTAGGTAGAAAACTGGGTTAGATTCCCAGTCCAGCCTAATTTTCAAGTTAAACACAACAATCAGATATTGTAATAATGCCATCTAATCCCGAAGGCACTTCCATGCTTTACATAAATATTTCTTCAGAGTCAGAGCTTCCCTTCAAAGGCGCTGTCTCCATTTAGTCCTGTGGTTGGGACATTGTGCCTTGGGGTGCAACAAAGGGCTGGTGTCATCCTTGGAAACAGCAGAAAATGAACTCAGGTTCTCTGCTTTCTGGAAAGAAGGTTGCTGCTGCTTCTTTCACCTGAGAAGAGGAATTGGTCCCTCCTGAGGGCTTTTAGAAAGTGTTTTGGAGAAAACCCAGGGGATTTACTGAATGTCTCCTGGGAGGACAGAACAATACGTCACAGGGAAGGAGATGGGCAGGACTTCAGAGCTACCTCTTTCCTCAGCTTCTCCTAGTAACTACCTGAACTCTCTCAGGTTGCTAACTGCTGTGGAAGCTGTTCTGAGACACCTAACTTGCCCTTTGATTGCGCTGAGTGCTTACATGCCTAACTCCACGTGAAGGCTTTCATTTCAGGAGTCTGGACACATAAAAAGTAGGAATCTGCTTTGGCAAACTGCTGAGCTTTGTAGCCTCAGACTTTCTCTACATCTCATTAAAAGCACTGTTGCAGAAATTGTGCTTGCTTGATGTATCAGCATGTAGTATTTGTACTGTTCAGGTGAGTACAGTAAAACCTATAATATGGACAACATTTGTTAATATTCTGCTAGGGAATACTGTGCTGACCACAGCACTGAAATAAATAGGCATGACATTTCCTCAAATACACAGAAGGGTTTGAAATCGGTGTAGAACACAAACCAACAAACCTACTTTAATAGACAAAAAAAAAAATAAAATCCTGGCCTGACCTTTCCCCACTCTGTTTTGCTGGGCAGATCCTTTGCTCCAATTTTGCTTTTCCTTCCAGCAGTTTTCTGAATCTTCTTAAGTTCCTCAACTCCATACGCTCTTTCTTTTATGAACGATACATTGGTCTCCATATGAGGTCTTTCCTATTAATCATGTTTCTTTCTCATGTTGCTATCAGACTGCCACATCATAGTACAGATACACAACATAGTCTGTTTTGCCTTTTTTTCTACACTGCGGGATATTTGGTGTGAGAAATTTCCCCACACTAATCTTTTGGAGGGATGTGGATGTCCTTCAAGAAAGCCATGGATGAGAGAATGACCAGCCTTGTCAATTTGCACTTTGTAGACTCCTGTCTATATCCTGGGATCGGGTTTTATGTCCTGTGATGACTAATGTTTCACAAATGCACAAATTTTTACATTAGTTCATTTCCCTTGCTGCAACACTGAACCATGTGCTGTTTGACAGACCCTTGAGCACAGACACGGTGCAGCACCGTCTCTCGGTAACAGAGTCATTAGTGCATGTGGCGATGTTCCCACTGCACAGCCAGGGAGTTAATTTTTCATTGGAAAATACAAATCTCTTTGTTTGGATCAGACTTGGATTAATTTGTCAAAGTAGACTCACAGAGCTGGCTATTATCCTTTCCAGGGGATGATGATTAGATCTGTACATAGGTTGGGGGTCTAATCACTGTCTTATGCAGTAATAGTAAATATTATAACCTTCTTTGCTTTATGTTTTTCTAGCTGTGCAATCTGTCAAACAGTTTATCTTCTTCACTAATTAGGCTGGGGGCTTTGGGGGAATTATACTGTAACACCTAAATCTCCCTTCTGATTAGCTCCACGTTTACCTTTATGATTTGATAGTTTTTATTCTTATTTTAATCCAGAAGAATATAATAATTAATACCTGGAGCTGGGGATGGGAGCGCTGGTACCTTGACTGTATAACAATAGTGTCAACAGCTAGCCCCCTGCTGTGCTTTCCCAATGCTGAAAGTGGCTTTAAAAGTCAGTAGCAGAACTGCTTTCCTGTGCTTCCAGTTAGTGTTTATAAGTAGGTGCTGGGGGGACTGGTTTTCCCCTTGCATTACATTTTGGAAATGCGTAAAGAAACAGATTTGTGTAGTAGATCTGTGGATTTATTCCCTGAAGCATTAGTGGTGGGAAGTGAAAGGCTTCTTTATTCTGCCAGGAGACAAGTTTTCAGATGGAGTGAGGGCACTGCCTGCCAAACTGCACAGTCCCTGGAATAAATTATGCCCACCATTTAGGTGACCATCAGTTGGTGACCATAGGACTTTGCCCTTTGATGGGAAGTACAGGAAAATTTCCCGTGCATACCTTTTATCCTCTTTCTTTGGGAACTGAGAACTGTAAGCGAGGGACCACATTGCTCACTCATCAAGGAAAAGTAGAAGGTAGAAAAAGCACCCTGAAAAATGTTTTCTGAGTTTAAATTCTGAGGTTAGAACTGAGAGTGTCAGACAGACTACACATACAAAAACTTGGAAGAAAGTATTTTCAATTTTGCAAGGGCAGTGCTTAGATGAGGTAAGGAAAGGGTGGGCATCATAAAAATGCCCCTTAACTTAGGGAGTTCATGTGCAAAGAATCAACAACTTTCTCAAATCCAGTAACTCAACTTCTTTTTCTTTTTTTTTTAAAAAAAAATCGAACCCAAACCAGGAAATGAAATGCAAATCTACAAAATCTGTATAGGGAAAAACCTAAAAATTCAAAAGAAGTTTATTAAATTTCACACAGAAATTTCCTACAGTGCCTTAAACTCTTCTGTGTTCTCTTTTTCTGATTAAATTACTATCTTGATATGCTGTATTGTTTCTGTGTGGTTCACAGCTATAGAAAGACATACTTCAATTATACTGCAGTCAGATAATAATCACTATTGAAAGCTTCATTTTTATATTTCCTGATTATTTTTCTTTTTAAAATTGACAGTTTAAACATAGCCTAATATTACTACATCTGCTTGGATTTAATAAAGATCTGAAATTACACAGATCCAGACGAGTTGTGGCAAAGCCCTATGAGTGATGCTGGTCTAATTTACAGACAAAGGAAATGTGAGGAAGTGGGGGAGCACAAGATCATAAAATCCTAATTTGGGGATCTTAATTGTTAGTTCAAAAGTACCACTGGAGTCATGGCCATTAGATGAATGAAGGGTTTGCTCTGTCCCAAAGGATACTCATCTCTGATAGTTCCAGCAGCGAGAAATTTTGGTTGTTGGGAGCAGGGTCTGGGAGGGGAAGGGGCATAGCTGCAGTCATGGGGCTCTATGGGAGAGCCAATGTCAGTATATGTGGGACACTCAGTCCTGTTTTACTCAGAGGACAGAAAAAAGAGAAAAATAAAGGCAACATCTCAACCGAACATGTTGAATACAATAAATACTCTGTAGATTTTAGAGAAGTTCTTCCTTGGGTCCAGAATTTAAAGGATTTGCAGTTATGTTAGTCAGGGCAGCTTAAAAATTGATCAACAAGGCAAGTTTGAGCATGAACTAATCCTGGAAAGGAAAGAGGAGAAAAAGTTCCCCAGATCAGCTTCTGTGTACTCTGCCCAGCTAGCTGCCTGTGGAAGGACATGAGGAGCCAGAGGTGGTGCCTTCCTGCAGGGGAGCAAAAAATGCATCTCTGGGAACCGACAGGAACCACAGGACTGTGAGTGCAGGAAAGGCACTAAAAGGAGCTGAACATTTAAAGCTCTCTTGCTGCTTTGACCACAGTCAATCAAATCCAAGGGGTTCCTAGAAAAAAAAAGCAAGAAAGATTGAACCACCTAATTCTCAGCGTCTATGATAATGAGGGTTTGGACAAACAAACAGTTTTTGGTACATAAGCTTCTTAGAGCATTAGGGAGAAGAAATCCTCAGATGTCACCGTTTTGTTTTTTTTTTAATGCAGTGTGTCATGGGAGTGCAGTGGATGGCTACTCTGGAGTGCAGTTCAATTGAGTGGGACACTGAGATGGCCATATGTGGGGAAATAAACATCTTGGCAAACATCTTGGCGTGTGACCGGTATTGAGTATAAATCTACAGAACAAGAACAAGCAGCCCTTTGTGCCAACAAGACTATTTTGAATTTGAGCTTTCAAGTAGCTATCAGCGATTACCTCTCATCTTTGGCAGCATGAGTTTCATGTCTGTATTGTTAGAGAATACAGAACAATATAAAAAACAAGGAGGAAGAAAGGGGGAATCAAAGTGCCTAAATCAGCTGAGTCATGGCTGAAATATAAAAAGGATTTCTGAAGGGCTGAGATTGAAACAGGAATGAAAAAAATCCCCCATCTATAGCTACGGAGTTACTTACTACAGTGTTTTTGATGGGAATTATTACTCAGTTCCTGGGGATTCTCTTGCTTCAATTAATTAAACTCTCACTGAGAGGACTACTTCAGCCCTGCAATAATTATTTCTCTTTTTTTCATGTGAAAGCAGGAAAAGCAATTTGAAGAGATTTTGGTGAGCCTTTTTTTCATTTTCTGATGTTGAAGACTTTGAGTGGAAACCAGAACTCAAACCAAAGACCTATGTCTGGGGGCAGAGCACAAAGGGATAGGTAACAGGCACTGAGGACATCACTGCAAGAAAGAATGGACAAAATCTGATATCATCACCCCTCATCACGTCCTTTCTTACTTCTTTTCTGTATGCCTTTCACCCTGAATTGACTTCTGTTTCTGAGCTCCAAAATGCTTTTTCAAGAGAAATAGCAAATTGCTTTAGTTTGCTTTTATATTATTTTTAAGTGAGGCAAAAAGGTAAGTCTTCTTCTCCAGGAAAAAAGGAATCATGCTAGCTCCTGTGAGCAGTAGGCAGAGTAATAACTAACTTATTGGAGCTGTATGGTCTTTCAAAACAGTCTGTTATTCTCCAAGGTATGAGTTTAACTCCTATACGAGACGCCAATCACCAGATTTTGCTCTTTTCCCTTTTCTCAGAAGAAAACCAGTTTATTTGGAACCATATTCCATTTTGAACCAAGTCACTCAACACTGCAATATTCTCCTTCTTTGAAGTGGGACATACAAGAGTGCCTGCAGTAAGTATGAAAACACCACTGGGTGATAAGAACTATACAATCAAGCCTATGAGTGATAATGAGCAGATGCTTCCCTCCCACAAATGCTTTCTCATATCAAATGAGGTCTGGCTGCAAGATTTTATCAATTCTAGGAGTTTACTCAACTTTAGAGAAAAATGTGACCTACCCTGATAATACCCCATATGGTTATCTGTCACACCAGGGCTTTTACCTTTGTGGGTAAGTTTTTCTTGTTTCTGTTAAACTGATTTTTCCCATCTTGGCAAAATTAAAAAGAAAATGGCATGTGACTCCTTGTGGGTTTACAATAAACAAAGCCACTGCACAGGTGTTATCTGATGGTGGATCTTTCTCTACACTGTTGCTAACTACTGAGATATTTTTCCTCTAGTGGGAGTGGGCAAAGATAAAATCTACCAATTTGTATCACTAATATAGCAAGGAGATGCTGGGAAAATTTGTCATAATTTTTAATCCAGGCATGGCCAGCATAGGATGGCTTCCAGCAACAATCTGTTTTTAACATGTTAGAACTTTACTTTGCCCTCTGGTATTAACTCACTAGTATTTACTACTGCACATCAGGAGTAATCCCAGCACATGCCTAGGAAGTGATTGGGACATTTCACACTGGGGCCTGTGCAGGTCTCAGGCAGGCTGGGTAGCTGTGAGCCCTTGCTGCTGTGGGGTGATCGGTGTGGCCAGGAGGGCAGCACGACACCAGCCAGCTTTCTGGCTCGGTCCCTGCTCTGCTGTAAAACCACTGGTCAGCCATTCACTTCTGTGTGCATCTGGTTCTTTCTTTCTTTTCATCTGTCCTGATGTTTAGGATGGGAACCTCTCTAGGTGAAGGATGCATTTTGTCATTTGTCTGTCAAGTGCCAATCTTGGCTGGAAAACCTCAGTGCTCCTGAGATATGCATAATAATCCCAATAAAAAAAAGCAGAGCCCAACCCTCTGGCTGCTGTTATGGTACTGTCTTGCTCCATGACAGTCAGACATTCTATGCAGCTGCCTCTCTGTCTCTTTCTGTATTGGAAAAGACTGCTCTTCACCTTTGGGCTGTCTCCATGGCTTAAAGATAGAAAAGGCCTGTGGTTGTGCCACCTATCCTAGGTACAGAGGTTGAAAAGAAACCCACTGTCAGGAGAGTATCACTCAGGATTGTATTCTATGGTACTCAGCTGTGGGCAACAACTAAGCCACTGGTTTCACCCCTAAAGTGAGTGATGGTCACTGCTCCCAAGCATCTTCTCAGATCACTCCATCCATACCTGTCTGGTGCCCAGATAACTTGCTCCATCCCCAAAGAGTATGAATTCTCTTGCTTGTATTCAAACAACTATAGGTAATTACAGGATTCTGACTTAGTAACAAAGCTCTTTACATCTCAGTCAGCTCCAGTTCTGGCTGTCCTCCCTGCCCGCCTCACTCCGTTCGCTGCTTGCAGAATTGGTGCATTTCTGGTTGGCAAACAGCAGACTCTTCAGTGCCTTGGGATCGAGATACCACTATAGCTGTGAGTCACAAAATGAAACAAAACATAAACCTGAAACTACTTATAAGCTGCCTAACTTATGTTGATCAGAATTTTGAAAAGTGGCCTTTTTTCATGTTATAAGATGAAGCGTGACTCAGGATGATAATTCACATGGCTGAATGCAGTGCTACTGATAATGATACTTAGCAGTGGGAAACTGTCAAATGCTTAGCCTCGCTGTTTGTCTATTATGTTCTTCCATTTGCTGTTTTAGTTTATTGCATCTAGAGTTTGCTTTAGCTTGCACAATATGTTTGGCACAACCTACATTAAAAAGGTGGCTTTGCATTTTCAAAATTATTTATACTGTCTCAGAGAGAGAGCTTGCAAACTCAAAACTGAAATTAAAATCCTTTCCCCTCATGTGCATACAACTCTAGAAGAGGCAGGGATCTGAGCACAGCTAGACGAGCAAGAATAATTTCAGTAGTCTCTTTTCTGTGTAGTATGCAAGCCCAGCACTGCTGTATGGCTGATGACTTGCTTCTGGCACTGGCCAGTGTGTCTATAGGGCCATTTGGTTGCAGTGAGACCCTGTGTGAGGCACAGAAAAGGTGCAAGGGATGGATGTGTATACTTAGCTATGCTGTGGCTGCAGGAGTCACCCTGGGTCCCTAGACCTAAGCAGTTCAGTGTGGTCCAGCCTCCTGTCCTCCTAGGCCCAGCCACTCCTCGGGCAGTTTGGCTCTACCTGCACCACATAGCCCAGGACGCCAGTGCTCCCATTCTACCCTGGAACTGCAACACACAGATCAGTCTGAATGAAGGGGTTTTTTTTTTCTTCAAAACCCATAATGAAGATGTTATAATGCATTGGAGCATATGGCAAGAATGATAGGTTGCATATGGGCATGGGAGCAGGCTCCTTAGGGGTGATGGTCTTTGTGGGGGTAGTGGGAGAGTCTTGTGTAGGGTTGGTGCTGTCTTGTTCATCCTCAAGAACAAACCCAAGGGGTTTCCATAGGGAAATAAGTTTGAAACCACACATAGGCCTGGAGTGAAGAGGAACTTCTACTGCCATTCTATGATGGAGTGACCACCGCAATGGAAAAGGGAAGGGCTAGAGATGTCATCTACCCAGACTTCTGTAAGGACTTTGACATGGTTCCCCACAACATCCTTCTCTATAAATTGGAGAGACATAGATTTGATGGAAGGACTGTTTGATGGAGGAGAAACTTGTTGGACAGCCACATATGGAGAGTATTAGGCAATGTCCAGATTGAGATCAGTGACAAGTGGTGTCACTCAGGGGTCCTTATTGGCACCAATGCCATTTGTTACCTTCATCAGTGACACAGACAGTGGGGTTGAGTGCACCCTCAGCAAATCTGCAGACAACACCAATAGGCTGAGTTGTGTAGTTGATATGCTTGAGGGATGGCATGCCATCCAGAGGGACCTG
The DNA here is from genome assembly GCA_013396735.1 of Grallaria varia. Lineage (NCBI taxonomy): Eukaryota > Metazoa > Chordata > Aves > Passeriformes > Formicariidae > Grallaria > Grallaria varia. The sequence continues at coordinate 165,537 of VWZG01009481.1, forward strand.
GACAAGCTCAATAAGTGAGCCCTTGGGAACCGCATGAGGTTTAACAAGATGAAATGCAAGCTATAACACCTGGGTTGGAACAACTTGCCGTATCAACACAGGCAGAACAGTCTTACAGAGAAGGACTTGGGGGAGCTGGTGGATGAGAGGCTGGACATGAGCCAACAATGCATACTTGGCAGCCCTGAAAGCCAATCATGTTCTGGGCTGCATCAAAAGCAGCATGAGTAGCAGGTTGAGGGAGGTGATTCTGCCCCTCTACTCCACTTTCAGGAGACCCCACCTGGAATGCTGCGTCCAGCTCTGGCGTCCCCAGCACAGGAAAGACGTGGGCTTGTTGAAGCGGGTCACAGAATCACAAAATCACAGAATACGCTGAGTTGGAAGGGACCCACAAGGATCAATGAGTCCAGTCCCTGCACAGGACCATTCCCAAGAGTCACACCTGAGAGTATTGTCCAATTTCTTCTTGAACTCTGTCAGGCTTGGTGCTGTGTCCATTTCCCTAGGGAACCTGTTCCAGCACCCAGCTGGTGAAGAACCTCTTTCTAATATCCCAGCTAAGCGTCCCCTGACACAATTTCAGGACATTCCCTGAGGTCCTGTCAGTGGTCACCACAGAGAATAGATCAGTGTCTGCCCCTACTCTTCCCCTTTCCATGGCACTGCTTTCCAGCATCTCATTCCCCAGTCTGTATGTACATCCAGGGTTACCCCATCCCAGGTGCAGAATCCAGCACTTCCCCTTGTTGCACTTCATACAGTTGGTGATTGCCCAACCCAATCAAATTTGTCAAGTTCTCTCTGCAGGGCATCCCTGCCTTTAAGAGAGTCACCAGCTCCTCCCAGTTTTGTATCATCTGCAAACTTGCTTAGTATCCCTTCCAGTCCGGTGTCCAAATGAAGAGCCACAGAAATGATCAAAAGGCTGGAGCACCTCTCCTTTGAAGACAGGCAGAGATAGTTGTGGCTGTTCAGCCTGGAGAAAAGGCAGCTCTGGGGAGACCTTATTGTGACTTTTCAGAACTAAACAGGGGCTTATAAGAAAAGTGGGTACAGACTTTTCAGCAGGGCCTGTTGTGATAGGACAAGGAGTAATGGTTTTATACTGGAGGGCCAATTTAGACTAATATAAGGAAGAAGTTTTTTAACATGGGAGTGGTAAAAAACTGGAAAAAGATGCCCAGAGAAGTGGTAAGTGCTCCATCCCTGGAAACATTCAAGGTCAAGTAGGACAGGGCCCTGAGCAACCTGATCTAGCAAAAGTTGTCCCTGCCCATTGCAGGGGAGTCAGACTAGATGACGTATAAAATGTGAAATGTTCAATGATTCTTTGATTTCAAGAGAGACCCCCTGAGTGACATACCACTTAAGCAACACAGATATCAGGGCCCAAGAGTGAACTGGTAAAATAAGTTGTTTGGCAGTGCTGCTATAGCCTTTAAATTCCAAAGACCTGCTGAAGTGGAATTGCCTGTGGCTTGTTTACCACTGGTCACGCCAAACTTGCTCTTATAGAGAAGTCATCACAGGCTGTAATTTTTTGAATCCCCATGGAGATCTTGCTTGCAGCAGTGTCCTTGGGAGAGAGGCAAGTTCTTTGCATGGCCCAAAGCAGGTAGAGCATTCACATGTCATATTGCAAATTGGACACTTATTCCTTTGGGACCACTTCCTTTGTGTAAGGCAAATTAAATCTCTGGCTTGTCTGAGGACAAGAAAAGAAGACTCTGCTTTGAGGACAAAGGGGAATTTCAGCTCTCTCTTGAAACACAGCTTAATTCATTTTAAGAGTTTGCTTCTGTGCCTTTACCTATTTTATCTGAAAAATCTTTTGAATGACAACATAGCATGGAATTAAAGTATTCTTTCAACATCATTCTGTGTTTGGCTTCTCTCCTATTTTTCTGCAGTCTAGATTGGTTTTCTACTTTTTCATTTTGTTGTATTCAAGACAATGGCAAAAATTCCTTTAATTTTGCTGGTAGAGAATCTGGTCTCACTGGAGGAACACCTTAGGCTTCTTGACTTGCACGTGTCTCTCAAGACTTTTTGGGAAGGGCATGAAAACCTCAGCATCAATTTCTTTTCCCAAATAAGAAAAAAAGAAACCATTTGTGAAGTAACTGATGCAGGCAAATCAATTACAACAGATTATTCATAAGTTGAATTCCATTTTTTTTTGTTCTTTTGCAAATATGCACCATGAACCTGATGTTTAGAGAAATTAACTGGCTATTTCTTGATCTGCAGCTTATTCATGAATAGTTTGTTGTAATTCAAGTCATAGCTCTCTTGAGAGCACACATGCCGTGGTTTGGGTCCATTTTCCCTAACTGGATGCACGTTGTTCTTTTAGAATCTGTTTTCCTGGTACATACATTCATTATGACAAAATCATAGTAATGATTTTTTGCTGCTGTGATGAGAGCTCCTTTCCTTAGAGCATGGGAGGAAGTGCAGGTCTGCTCACCCAAAACAACGTGCAATGTGCTGAAAAAGTTCCATAAATTTGAATACAATTCCATACGGTGTCAGCAATGGAGATGCTTCTTAATCCATCTCAGATGTTTTACATATCACACAATGGTCAATTTTTCAGGTATGGCTGAAAAAGTTGGCAATGGCTGATGACCCAGCTTCAAAGCCTGGTGATCCAAGCTGATGACTTCAAAGCACAGAGAGAGGAGTGGAGATAAGATCAGAAAACAGCTGGAGAAGAATGATAAATTAAGATGTAGCTCAGTAGCTTTGCCCATCCTCCTGCTGCTCTGTGGGTGTGCTGATGCAGTGGTTGTGTGTGGACATCTCATAAAGGCAACTATTAGAGTCCTTACCAGCCTGTGAGAGGTATTTCTAGAGTGTAGGTGTCTGCTGTACTCCCAGGGCTGGTTTCTCTGAGGGCAGGCAGCAGTGCTAAGGCGTGGTGGAGCAAGGTTGCCAAGGAAGGGACAGACTGACCTAAAAGGAAATACAGTGAAACCTTTGGCTGCTGTCACATGGAAGGCTGAGGGTCGTCAGTGGCAAAAGTAGTTCACTAACTTTTGACCTTGGCAAATGGATCCACATTTCACACTCCATTGAGGAGCATCAGATCAGACAGTTACCTATCCTGGTGTTACAACCGCTCTGGGGTGGAGAGCTCTCAACCAGCTCTCAGTATTCATGGATGCGAACACCTGTGCCTCAGCTACAGCCCGTGGCTATAAGTGATGATATCTGTTTGGATTATTTTGTGAGGAAAGAAAAACAGACACCACAACATTCCCATTTGCCATTTTCCTATCTGGTTTTTTATCTTGATTCAGGAGGTGTGTCATAAAAATAAGCAGTTATTTCTGACCCATGGATTATGTTTGCTTTTTTTTTTCATATCATGACTGCTTGTGGCTGTCTTGGCCTGGCTTAGATTTTTCTGGTGCTGTTCATTGAAATGTTTTATTTTTGACCATTGCCTGTAGCCACTTACATGGATTAGCTTTGGCAGCACCATGCAGGGGGCTTACACACCCTGATGCTCGCTAATTACAACCTCCTGAACATCCCAAAAGCTATAATAATACAGTGATGTATCTATGAAGTCATGGTCTGTCAATGTATTGCCCCTGTGGTGTAAACCCTGCAAGCAATATACTCATGACTATAAATCCCTTCATTGCATGGAGAGTTCTGTTCTTTGGAGTGGTTTCTATTTACATGTGCTTGGGTTCTCTGAATGTGATACTGCACAAACCCACATCTTGGAGACACATGGGTAAGTTATAGCCTTTCTTTTACCC
>VWZG01009481.1:169514-198702 GCA_013396735.1 Grallaria varia
CTTTTTTTTATTCCTTGCTTTAGATTCCCTTACCTTCTTTCTTCCCACAGCTACTTGCCAACATTTTTTCTGGCACAATACCTGAAGTGCCCAATCCAGGAAAACCCATACAAGGATTATTTGTTTGTTTTAAATCTCTGTGTTAACTGTTAGCGTGTTTAGCTTGCTAAACACCTATCAGCATCTAAATATGAGTTCAGCTACTTAATTTCTGGTGTGCAGATTGCTGAGTTTCAGGTGATGGATGAAGTGCAGTGCAGGGGAAGACAGTAAATTTAGTCCTATGTGAAATCGCTGAAAGTCATGCATGGGACCTGTCGGAGTTTAGGTTGCATTTTTTCAACCAGCTCATCAACTCCTACAATGCAAAATTACTTCTCAGTGTAATGTAGACATAGGTATTTAGGATCTCTAAGCATTGTAGAGAATTGGGCTAAGGAGAAGGTATTTTTTCCTACATAATATGGACCATGGAGGTGCTGATCCGTCTCCTCTGGCTGCAAAGGGGGGCCAGCATGATCATGTCCCCAAGAGGGTGACTCTGTCAGGTGCTAGAGTTAATTCCTAATGTTCTCCCTGACCAATGGACACCTTTGAGCACCTGGAGAGCTCCGGCGAAATGAGAGAAAATGGCAAATAATGTCTGTTCTGGACCAGTCATGATGATCATGTTAATGAAGAAATTATGGCATTTCCTGTGTCCTGCTCTTCTTGGTCCCAGACAAGGTCTTTGAATAATAAAGGAAGACCTTATGGATTTAAAATTGCTCAGGTATGCCCTCTTAGCTTCCTCTCAGCATGTGCATAGCAGAGGCACATTAATTTAATTGCTAGGAGGAATTCCCCAGAAATGGGAGTGGATTTTGCATATATTGGCAATTAGAGTTTGCAGTAGGGAAACTTGTCCAGTTTTCACACACTCAATGTACTCTCCAAAGTAATGACATCAAGATAAAAAGAAAGGAAGATTAAGGGTCTGTGTCATTATATTTGACAGAACATATACACTACTTTTGCAGAGATTTAAATAATCATAATTGAGCACATGGAAAATTGCAAACACATAAAAGGTGTATGAAAAGATGCATAAATGAAATTATGAAGTAATTTTAATACACTTTTTTGGACCTAAATTCTTTTAAAGGAGTCATCAACCACATTCTGATATGGATCTTATTTAATAGTAAGAATGATGATGGGGAAAATATTAGACACTAGCAAAAACTTCTCCACTTCTGAAAAAAAGTTATATCCAAGCCTTGAGGCAAAAATGTTAAAAATAGACATTTTTTGTATGAAACTATTTGCACAAATGAAACTAATAGGTTTTTATCTAAACCATCTGGTGGAGGGAAAGCATTAAAATGTAAAGTCATGTACTGAAGCCCACAGAGACTTATTCTGAGTGCTATATGTTAAAAAAAATGTAAAAAAAAGGAAAACTGTATCTTTTCCTTCATTTATCCCTGGCCTTGCTCCCCACAGTACAAGATTTAACCAGTTAGTTTTGCTTTGGCAACCAATATGCTCCTGCTTGTCTTTGCATAAAAATTGTGATCCCAGTAATGGAATCTAAATTCATTTTGGAAAAGTGATCAATGGATTAGCATTTATAATTTGTTTGGTAGGTTTTTTTCCCCTTAACTAAACCTCTACAGGAAGCTCAGAAAAAGAATTATGTTCACTTTGGCTTTTTTTTGTACATGTAAAACCAGACAGCAAAACCTCAGTTTAAAATAGCACAATTTACTGTACCACGTGATGTGTGTTAACAGGAAGTAACCAACAAAGACTTTCTCACTCCCTTTCACAATCTGAGCCCAAATAACCGTGATCTGCTGGGCTTTCTTTCTATCCCGCATGTAGGGGATTTTGTGTGAAACAGAATCACAGGCTAGCCTAGATCAAAAGAGATCTCTGAAGGTTTTCTGGTCTACCCTATGCCCACAGGCAAAGCTGGTACAACTTAGAAAAGGGCTCTTCAGGGCTATCCAGTTGAGTTTTGAGGTTTTGCCAGGAAAGAAATCCCAGATCCTCTCTGGGTTCCTGTTTCAGTGTTTTCAATCTGCCCCCTGGTGACTTTTCCCCCCTAACATGTAATTAGAACTTTCCTTATTTAAACTTGTGTCTGTTGTCTCTTGTCCTTCATGTATACCTCCTGAAAGATTTGGGCTCTGTCTTCTCAATAAAGACCTACTGGGCACTTACAGACTGCAGTAGGAACTCCCTTCCGTGAGACCAACCAGATCCAGCACTCTCAGCCCTCCACCTGTGCCCTGTGTTCCAGTTCCTGACCATTATGGCCTCCTCTGGATTGACTCCAGTATGTCAATGTTTTCTTTGTACTGGGGTCAGTTCTGGAAAGCCTGCCACCTCTAGAGTCAGATTCCTTCCCAGTCTAAAAGTAACAACAGTACAAGAAGACAGGATAGCCTGTTTCTGACTTTAGTTGAAATTGTCCTCAAACAATTCTCTCTTGAGGGTTTAAAAATACTCAGCCCTGAAAATTTATTTCCCATGTAGTGCAGAAGCATGACCCTCCTGCCAGGAGTTCATTGTGTGACTGCTTCCAGCCTGCATGCAGAGGGAAGATTCTGCTGCAGACTCAGAGGCAGGACAGTCCCAGCCAGCTGCCATGACTCTCTCCTTGTGGGTCCTGTCAGTCTCCTTGGTGGCAGATATGTGTGTACGTATGGTGCTTTGTTAACGCTGATGCAGAAAGGCAGGCAAAAAGCTTCACTGAGTTCTAGGAAGAACTTCTGGAGAAAAACAAGAGAGAGGAATACAGAAGTTTGAGTAATATGAACAGTATAGTCAAAATTCCAGTCTCACAAGGTTTGAAATTCTAATCAAAGATTCCAGGAACTTAGGACCACTGATTACTCAGACATCGCTCTCTTGTTATTTTAATCTTTCTAAAGTAAATTTAGAGTTAAGTTTGAAAATAGCACTCAGTTGTCCATATATGACTTAAAAGTGAAAACTGCCTAAGACAAATAAAACCTGGCAACTTCTCCCTCTTTATTATTTGTAAAATATCGCCTAAGTTAAAGCTGCCCTCATGGCTCTGAGCCCTGCTTCATAGTTTTTGAACTTTAGTTATGACTAAAGCAGTAGACTGTTTCTCAAAGCTCTCAGATCTCAGCTAGCTTTCCTCTAAATTACTCTGTGTCCCTGGGCACGTCACTTACCTCCTTTTATATTCATCTCTTTTAACAAAACCATGTAGCACATGCTTGTATGCCAGAAGAGTGGAGAGGCTCAGCTCATTATTTTGAACCTGAGCAAAACATGAAGGCTTCTTCTGCTAATTAGGGCATCGGCCTTATTTATTCAAGCGGTGACATGTTTTTAAATGAACTTTGCATCTTCATGTTGCTATCTAAACTGTGCTATATAGACACCAGGAAAAATCTTTCTTGCATCTTCAGTATTTAACAATATGACTGCACTGATGGCACAAACATGGATCCAGGTGTTTCACTGTGAAGAAAGTCAGTATTACAAAAGCAATCTGCAGGCTTTGTGTCTGCAGAGGTGCTTTGCTAGCACGGTAAGGTGAACAGATCCCATGCACTCACCCCCAGCCCATACTGGAAAGGTTTTGGGCTTTTTTTTACTTTCTACTTAAACTTGGCACTTTGAGAGTACCAAGGTCAGCATATATGCTGTGCATAGAGCTGGGAAGATTTTTATTCTATTTATCAAAGTATGAGAAACCTGAATGTCACTAGAGGTTTTCTTCATTTTTTTTTTCTTTTTCTAAGTACTGGAGACAGGCAGATTGTAAGGCAGAACTTCTTAGAAAACTAGCTGAGAGCAGCATCTGAAATGTGTGATTTTGGGAGCCTTCAGAGACTTCCACATTACAAAATGTGTGCCTAGACTGCCTAGACTTCTGTGAAACAGTGGTGCATGGAAGATCACCTACTTGTATGTTTGATTTAGCCAAAGAACATGTTTTACAAAAATATCTATCCTTGATCCAACCTTTCTTTTTTTTTTTTTTTTTTTTTTTTTTTTGTTGTGTATATACCTTGTGGTTTGGTAAATTGGGAGTTAAAAGTATTTTGCTTCCAGTTTGAAATTATATGACCTGGACATTCAGCCTCTGGACATGGCTATGGGTTCTCTGGTTCTGCCTGCTGTGTGAGCTCGGTGTCTGCCGTCTGTATCCTCACTGTTCAGCTGGCTGGAGGTCTGGAAAACGCTGATGTTCTAAGGGTTACTGGATTACAATTGTTCTCTGCAAACAAAATTCACATCTGTTCTGACAACTTATTTCAGCCTGATGCAACTTGAAAAGGTCGAGATTAATCCCAGAAAATCAGACTTCTATTTGAAAGGCCAAATCAACTTTAATTGTAACGCAAGGCTATTTGTATTGGCATTTAGCTGCAGCCATTTATCCTTCTTTCCATTGGTATTATTTATTTCTGAGCTTGCTACTAAAGTCTGCAATGCCAGCTGAAATGTTTTAAGTAACGTAAAAAAACCAAACAGCTGATATCTTTCCTTTTACAGGTTTCCACTGACCCAGGGTATCTTGTGTGCATGGTTTTTATGAATTTTCTTTATCAGCAGACTGGGCAAAAAAATCATGGAAGAAAATGTTGGCTCATTTGGTAAAGATTAACGGCGTCTACTGTATTTTCACACACCCTCCTGGCCTCTTGCCTTCATCCATCACAGCCTGAGGGGATGAACCCTTCACTCTGGAGTTCTGCCTCCTACCCAACTTAGAGCACAGGTGTCCAGGGGTTTAAAACTCCTCTGCATTAACCAGTTGCAAGTCAGTGAGGTGACTAATAGCACCACCCTCATGGGTGTGGGGGACAGGCTGGTGCTGCACGTCCCTAACTGCCCTGCTTCTCCTGGCAGCTGCCATCAGCTCAGCCACTCAGCCATCAACTGATATCTGAGCTCTCAGATCCCTTGAAAAGTGACAGGATGAAAGAGACTGATTTGGCAATACTTTGTTCTCGCTGTTTGGCCTGGAGAAAGATACTCTAAGTGGTAAGATTGTTTAGCAACAGCTGGCAAGCACCCGGGTGTGAGCCTGATTTTCAGACATGACAGGCACTTATAGGAATGTTGCCAGATACAGCTGTTTAAAAGCCTTAATAAACAGCAAGTCAATACTAATCTTTGCCAAATTAATCTTTTCCTTGACAGCCCATCAGAGCAATTATGCTCAGACTCGTTGTAAACACACAATTGTCAGAGGGTAAGGATCTTCTCTGCAGTATACTGCGGATTTTTGCAGCTTGTTTTCCAAATAGGTAGGTTTCCATTTCTTTTACCCTTTCTCTCCCTCTTTTTTTTTTTTCCTTCTTTTTTTTTTTTTTCTTTTCTCCTTCTCTCTCTCCTATTTTATTTTCTGGCCAATTACATGATTGCCAGCTTGGTATTACCCTGAACAAGATTTCTTTAAAGTGTCTATCACAGCAAGCCCTTAATAGAATGTGAAATGATGACAGTTGAAGGATCCATGCAGATGCACATTTGCTAGTGGGTTTCTCTAATTAGGCAGTAACTGTGACAGACTCTGAAATGTTACAAGTCATTGTTCTCACTTGTCCTCTTGTTGGTGGAGTAAGAGCTACATTTGAGTTGTGATTTAACGTGCTGCTGGGTAATAATAAAACACATGACTTTGCAAAGGAAAGCAAATGCTGTCTGCGAGACCTGACACAGAGCACCTCGTGTTCTCTGAGGTGCTCAGCACCTCCTGCGGCACTGCCAGCATGCTGCTATACTCACCAAATAATATTTTATTTAAATGCAAAAGGACTTGAAAACACCAGATAAATAGTTCAAAGGCTGTCTATGTATGTATGTATGTACGTATATCATAATTTTGTCTACATCTATACCTGTATCTGTAACTACATCTGTCTCTATACTTCCCTGTCAATGGGAGTTCAGGGGAGTAACTCCTGTTTGGGCTACATAACAGCTCTTTAGCCACTTCTCGAAGTGTGTGCAAAACAAGGATTTTTTCCTACTCCATTTTCCCAGAGCACAAAAACAGATCTCTCTGGATCTGCCATGTTTACAGGCCTGGGTAAAAAACAGGCAGATACAGACTTGGAGATGGTAGTTCAGGGTAGGATGAGGTCTCATAAGGCTGAGGAAGGTGGTAAGAGTGTGTTTTACCTTCCACTAATGAGATCTTTTATTGTTGGGTTTCCTGTTTACAGAGGAGCCTCCCAGGGAATATTTGGCAGAGACACCACTGGAATCAGGAGCCGGTATTTGGTGAAAGAAAGAGAAGTGGGCATGAATACATTACATTTCACTGTGAATGGCTGGGGCTCTCCATGAATACGTTACTTACTGCCTGTGGATGAATGTGGGGGGAAAATCCTATGGCAGGTCCCTTTGAATTGCTTTTTTGGGTCCGAGGCAGCAGCTGCATAAGATTTCTACTTGAACATCTGTGAGTTTGGGGACAGAGAGACCAGGACTCCTGTCACCAGAACAGGGCAGGCTGAGAGCAGCAGTAAATTTGAAGAGGCTTTTGTTTTCAAAACCTCTGCTTACCTTAAGCAAGTGGGATTTGCATCTTGCAGAGTGCATATGTTGCCAACTTTGGATTTTGCCCACTACTTTACAAAACAATTGAAAAAATATTAATTTCAGTTAATGGAAGACGTTATCTCCCTTGGTTTCTATCACTTTGACATGTTTTTTCATATTAACTTGCTGTTACTGTGCAGGTTATTTAGTTCCTGTGTGCTTTCTCATTACCGTAGTTAGGACATATGGTGACTTACAACCAGCGACTTGGGTGTATGTGTTTATATGGTGCCTAAGCCTCAGCACTTCAGCAAAGGATGGTGCACGTCTTCAAGAACACCAGTGGAGTTTCACCTGCTTACAAAAGGATATCAGCCACTATTAACAACTTGTATCTGTCAATACACAGCTGAAATCAAATAGCGGATAGCCCTTGGCCAGAAACCATTTCTTTTTCCCAAGGTCAGACATGAAAAACTGACATTTATGCACTAAATTTGGATCTTCCTTTGGGAACAAAGTGGTTTCAGTATAACCATGGGCAAAACTGCTGCTCTTCCAGCACAGTTGTCCCATCCGAACAGAGCCCAGAACCACACTCAGAGCACATGGAAAACACACTGTTTACACACTGAGAGACACCAACTAACCAGAGGTTCATACAGAATAAGTATTTTATTCATGATGTATTTTTTTATTTACATTAAAGTTTTCTTGTATTTTGAACTCTGCTTGGATACTGAAATTAACAACTTTATGTGACTGCACACCTGCTCTAAAAGAAATGAAGATAGCACAGTTCTTCTCCATAAAAGGAAAATGAAAATTGCCTGTCAAAATCAAAGTTGATTTTTCTCATTCCCAGTAATTATCTTCTCACTTTAGAATTAATATGAGTGGAAAATGTAGTTTACTATAATATAATAAATAGAAGACATTGGGTAATTAGTAGTGCTGGTATATTTCTAAAATACTAAACAGACAAACAATAAACTGTGAATTTAATCATGAGTTCTCATACAGTTTCAAGACAGGAAAATTAGAGCTCTCAGCTACAGTCATTTGAGTAATCACATCTGATCTGCATTATTTATTAGTTATTACATGCCAAGTGATTCCGATTGTACATTGCCTGAAATCATTCAAAAGCAAGCATGCTTTGTTTTTGTTCTGTTTTATAAGCATTTGGCAGTTTTATACATTAATGTGTATTCTATCCGAATTGCTTGCTTTATTTCACACAGAAAATACAAATCAGCGGTACTCTCCATTAATGAGACAGGCATCTGAGATGAAATCCTCCAGAAATGTATTTTTGGAGCTATCCCTGATCCCAAACGTTGACAAAATACCTTCTTTTGGATATTTTCATCCCTTGCCCCATGTCTGTTGAACTTACCTTTAATTTTAGGATTTATTTCTGATATACTCCCTAAAATTCTGTAGGAAACTTTGCATATATAATAAAAAGCCTGAAGTATATTTGGTAATATTTCTTTTGGTAACGTGTTTATTCCATTTGACTTGTTAACAAAAAATGATGAAGTTTCGAGAAGCAGCGTTACGCAGTTTTATTCAGTTAGTTTTGGTGGTTCAAGTCTTAGTTTTGGGCAACTTCCTGCTACAATGCTTTAAAAAGGGAATTACTTAAAATACCTTTTCCCCCTTCTCCTTAACAACCAAAGAAATAGAGAAATAATTATTGGTTACCTTCATTTTCTACCAGTAAAGCAGGTTTGGTGTTATATATGTCACTGTAAAAACTAAATAAAGTATTCACATCAGTTGTGAACAATTTGTGCCAGCAAAAGTTAAAGCATCAAAGAAACCTCTTTAAAATGCTAACAAATTTACTTACAAACACCTATATTTATTATTTCATAAATAGGCGCAACAGGTTCCATAAAAAAGATTAAATACAGACACAGTATGAAGAAACAATAATACATAGCCATGTAGAGGTTATAATTTAGCTGTCTCCAATCTGTTTCTGCATCTAATAAAAGCATTTGGCAGTTTTATACATAAAAGGACTTAAATGATGTTTACTAACCAGTACACATAAAGTGATTTTCTTTAAAAAAAAAGAAGCATTTTTTAGGCAGTACAAAATAAATGTGTTTGCTCTTTATCAACATTAGTTTTTTTCCTAGTTGTTTTGTGTGTGTGTGTGTTTATTTCACAAGACAAAGCCAATATTTTTAATTAATATAGTTTGGGACTAGTTCACTTTTTTTCCCCTCCAAATACTTTGAAAATATAGACTATCAGTCAGTTTAAAAATGAAGTAAAAATATGAATGTTTGCCAATTTAACCCTTATTGTGAAATCAATAAACTGGAATGAGCCAGTTTCAATTACAATTAGCTACAAAAACATTCACATTTTATACTCTAGGAGAGTGTAACATAGATGCTATTTACAAACTTGCTATGACTGCTACATCAAGCCATTTAAAAAGTCTTTAGTAGTTTCATATAAACACCCATTATGAAAAACCAATGGAAAATCCAGGACTTTTATCCGAGACATCTACAGTTGCTAAGGCAGTTACTATCGCAGCACTTCACAGCAAAAACCAACATAAAATCTGAATGGTCCAAGTTTCCTTCAGGGAAGAAAAAAAGCAATGTCCGTTAAAGGATCTCAGGGTAGGGGTGGAAAAGAGAAAGAAAGAGAAAAATGGAGGGGAGAGGGTGGGGAAGGAGGAGAAAAAGAAAGAAGCAAGACTATTTTTTCCAGAGTGGGTGACCCACAAGCTCAAATAGTCCTAAGTGCTTAGCAACTTGTATTTCCTAATAAAATGCAGAACTGCCTTGACTGCATAAAGCAATCCATGATGAAAAGACTTCCCTGCATTCCTCAGTGGAAAGGAGAGGTGTTTCAGATTTTCAGGTAAGGTAGAGTGCTTTGTCCCTCTGCATGCCCCTGTTCAAAGAGAAAAAGAACAAAATGTGAGGGTTTTTTTAAAGTCGAAAAATTTTTCATTCTACTTTTCAAAAAACCCCCAACCCCACAACCCTACTACATGTCATTATTTCCAAGCATGTCACTGAAATACAGCTGCACTGTCATGATAATAATAAGAAAAATCCTAGTGCCATAGTGACACGTAACAACCCGGAGACAACATCTGGCTCTGCACTGCAGAGGACTGGGATACTGGCTTATGTGCTGGTTCGGGAACACCGGGACCAGTGGGCTGGTGGCACTGACTATCTGAAACCACATGGGCAGAATTGAGGGTTTAGCACAGGTTATGAAACAATATTCCATCAGCACCCTATATGAAGTGGCCACTTTTCTTAGAGGGCAGGAGAGCTTAGTTATGTGAATATGGGCGTCAGCCACTGCTATCTCTGGCCCATTTTATTTACTCATACAGACATAGCCAAAATGTGTTGGGTCTGCAGGTTCAGGTAAACACCAGAGGCTTCTGGCACATCCAGCTAGATTAGCTCTCTACTGGAGACCAGGCTCTACAGCAGACCTTCCACCAGTGCACTTTGTCCACCATGCTTTTGCATTAAGTTATTTTTGAGTTTCAGCTTCAACCGAAGCATATTAGTTCAGAGCAATTTCTAATTTGGAACAGTTGGCAAGAGTCAGAAAAAACCAGTCATTTAAAGCAGAAGAAGCATCGCTGATGGGGCTTGGTGCACACTTGCACACTGCAGACATTTTGTGGGAGAGAGGCTTACTCTCCCGCTTCCTTGCCAAACCCTAGGCACCAGTTCTGTTCTTCCACAGCTTTGCAGCTTACTCGGTTTGGAGTCCAAGAGCAGTGCAGAGCAAATTACACTGTACTGGCAGTTTATGCCAATGCTATAGCAAAGATAGGTTACCTTCATGCACAGATACTTACAAAGGCACATCTACACAGAGTATATACAGGGTCTGCTAGAGAAAGCTGCTGGTGATGGAAAGTTATGCCCAGTGGGCACCTGGAGGGCAGTGCTGGAAACAATGATACATTGCTTTTTGTTTCCAGAATTGGGAATCAAAGCCACAGGTGGCTGTGTCTTGTGTGACAGAGGACAGTCTATTCAGAAATCAGTATAAGTGGTTGCAAAAGTCTGTGGGCTGGACAGACTCCTACAAGGGCCTGTAGTACATATCAAGCCATGATGGGGTACAGCACAGAAGGAAGACTGCTCTGCTGAACAAGTGGGTACATCATAAGGCAACAGTGATAGGTTTGGGGAAAGTGGTGCTGCTGTGAAGACTAGTTAATGCCTGCCTCAATGTCAGCAGGTTCTAGTCAAGCTGTTATTCTGAACTAGTAACCAGAAAAAGATTTTTGTTCAGTTCCAGTTTGAATTCCAGAAACACTTTAAAAAAATAATGCAAGTGAAATTCTCAGTTTAAGTAAATGTAATGGCTGAAACTGGTCTTTAGTTCTGCAACTGGTCTTTAGTTCTGCTTTGTGTTCGCTTGTCTGGGCTAGATTTGGCACTTTGATAGCAACCAAGATATTTTATCTGCCTTTCACACCAAGTCAAAGGGAGGTCATGCTGGTGGGCATGTTCACAAGGCTCAACATCCATAATTTAAAACTGAAAAGATACCTTCTGTTCAGTCTTAAATGTTTACAGACAGCTCATGGTACAGTAACATTGGTCCACAAAAACCATGCTGCAGAGGAGCTGAAAGTTGGGAGAGGTTACTAACCTTATGTTAAGGACATAGATCTCCTACAGGTGTGGTTTTTTGTTTCTGGTTACAGTCATGTGATCTTCATGCCAACCCCTTCCATGTATCTTGCATCCCATGCATCAGCCCTGCCTCTCACTGACATGGTTTCTCATGATCCAGACTAGTTATTTTCACTGGCAACAAGCTTTCCTCAGCAATTGAGTACTTGGAGAAAATCGTTCATGCTATTTGCCTCTCAGGGAGGAGGCAGTGATCTTAAAACTTCTTTTTTACACATTCTCCCTAAAATTTCAGTTCTGGTTTTCTATGGAATGGAAGTTCTCTAAGACTACAAAGTGTATGCACCGTGATAAAGTTACAATAATGTCTAATAATTGTATGTATTGAAAACTGGTTCTCCCCCAACAGTGTAACTGCAGCATAAACACAGTGCCATCCCAGATGCACTGTAGGGAAACAGGCAACAACCCTGCTCTCAAATTCTCTGTCACATGCTTGTGACATGAATGTTGCTCAACACAAGGTGGCATTCACTGGCTGCTTACCCATTACTGCAGTAGTCATTATTCCAGTCCACAGTCTGTGCCGGAGGATTTCTGCACCCTGAACGAACATACTCCATTGCTTGGGTAACAACTTGTGCAGCTGTTGATGTTGGATTGATGATATTCTGATAATCAGGCTGAAGAGTAAATCCCTAGAGGAGAAAGCAAGTACATTACAATGTATGGAAACAAAGTAACAGGTTGAGTGTATTAAAAAAAATAAAAATAAAAAGGTCTGTACTGTGAAATGGTAGAATACTTCTTTTCCAGGTGTGCTTTAGGTTACAAAACCTAAAATAGGCAAAAAAATGTAGGTGCTTTCTAAGTTTTAAAATCTTTCTTTGGTTTGAGAAATGAAACACTGCTAAACCATTGTTAGCTGTTACACAGTCCCAGGATGGAACTAAAAGACACAGAGCAGAAACAATTCAAAACCAAGAGAACAACTCAATCAGCACTGGGACAAAAAAGGTCTGTTTGCTCCTTAGAGCTTCCATTTAGATTAAATGTAAGGATACACACTACTCACTAATTCCCAGAATATGCAACAGAATCTTTTTGAAGGATGTAGGCAGCAGGTGGCTGACTGTTTTATTAGACTACACCTATTCACGTATTGTTCTCAAAAACCTTTCTCTTCATTCAGTCACAAAGGGACCATCTGCTGCTTCTTTTATTTGCACTTCTCTCTCAACTAAACAGAAATTCAACCAAAGCTTTTTAACAGTTGTTGGACTAATGTAGTGAAAGTAGCACAGAATAACTTGCTTTTTGAAACCAAAGAGATGAGAAAAAAAAAAAAAGGTGGAAGTTACAAAGAGACATCTAACCTGCTCCCTGAAATATCTGTCATATGAAAAGTCATAATAATTTTTAGCTCTTTTGATTTATCAGGATGTTTAAATATTATGTTTCAAACCCAGGAGAACAATTGAAATTTCAAGGCTAGTGCATCTGGTTTACCTTGTATAAGTGTACATCATGTTCCTGTATAGTTAGAAGAACTGCATTGGGTAAAAGCATGGGAATGTTGTGTGAAAGCAATCGATACCTGCTGAAAAACACCAGACCAAACTCCTTCCTGGGGCAAGGGCAGACAATTCCCACTCAAGTTAACTGGATGTGTAGTTGTTAAATCAGAAACTGAACTTGAACCAAGATACCTACTTTGAAAACTCACTCCTTCCAGTGAAAGCCCACACACAAAATACACAGAATTCACACTTTTAGTTATCTTTTAGTTTAGTGTTAGTGCACTATCGGATTTCTTCTTTATACACAGCCTTCATTAGGGCAGGAATTTTGCAGAGATATATTTTTTTCTGCAGGTTTAAGAAGTCAGCCATGCTTCCTTTTGTCAAGATAAATGAGTATTTTCAGTTTTCACCTGGCCCCCTCCATCCACAGAAATTAGCTTCCTTCAAATGTAACATGTCACTTTTTTCTTCACATCCCTCTTCCTTGGCTATTCCCCGAGGTCCTGCAGCTGTTCTGCCCTGCCTCTCATGCACACTGTCATCTCACTCCACTCATCCTGATCATGGATTTTAGTCTAGACCATAAATGTTAGCAACTTTCTTCCTTAATCTCTTCCATATGGAGAACATCCTGAGTAATACTTCAGTACCTTAAAGGCTCTTTGAAGCCTCACTTTGTCCCTGTTGACTTCAACAAACAGTGGTGAGCAAGTTCGCAGGTGAATTCTGCATGTAGTTGCCATGTCACTTATATACTACCCTGCTAATGAGATTAAACAAAATGCACCCAAGGTGGGTTTTATACCCATGGCGATTGTAACCCCCATAGTCTGTACACTGCCTTTTCAGCAGGCTCTAAATCTACACAGCAAGCTGTGTAAACAGTCCCCATGCCTGTAACAGATCCAAAGGAAACAGTAATTGAGCAGATTTCCCAATTACTTTAATTGGAGTTTTGAGTCATTAGAATGCAGAAAATTTGGGATTCTATACCATTGTCATAATTTTTATACAAAACATCACCAATAAGACCTTTCTAATTTAGCTGTAAGATAGAAACACATCCTACCCTCAGGCACTCAGATTTACCTTTTGTATCAGAGCCTCTGATCTGTCTTACCATTTTTCTTGAAGAAATCATATATACAAGAAAAATACTATATAGGGACTGTAGCCAGTAACAAAGCATGCACATGAGCAGGCACAGAGACTCAAGTGCTCATAAAATCATAGAGTGAGTTGGGTTGGAAGGGACTTTAAAGATCATCTGGTTCCAACCCCCGTGCCGTGGGCAGGGACACCTTCTACTAGGCCAGGTCGCTCAAAGGTCCATCCAACCAGGTCTTGAACACTTCCAGGGAAGTGGCATCCACAGCTTCTCTGAGAAACACTCAGGCAGCAAAGAGACAGTTCCTCAAAATCAGAGGAGACCATTGGCATAATGTCCATTCCATTTCCTCCAGAATTAGGACAAATAAATAGCTTAGATGTTGGAGAATGGTTCTGTGGTTTAAATGCCAACCTGGAACTTGGTGGGGACTTACTATCATATTTTTTCAGGTTTTCTGTGTGACCACAGCCAACTTGCTGTGGTTACCTTCCAGCGGAATCACAATCTCTCATTGGTTGTGACTGCAGACATGAGTTTAATTCTTCTATCTGCAAAATTAGGGGTAGCAACACTTTCACCTTGTACCTGTCAAGTCTGTTTAGTTTGCTGCTGCCTGGTATTTGGGACTGTTTCTTAGGACACACTCAAGTGACAAATTCTAACATGGTGCAGGGGTATCTGAGTTGGGCTCCAGCTCCAGAAGCATCTCAGTGGTGCCTCTGGGAGGGGTGGAGGGCTACCAGAAAACTTACAAGGTGGATGTTGGAAAGCATGCTTGTTAAAGCAAAGTAATTTAAGCAACCTGAACTCAGTATGAAGGACTGATAAAGTACGGTACTGTTTAGGATGCAAGCAGTAACTACTTCAGGTTTTTTATGAACAGAAAAAGCTCTGGAAATACAGATCGGTATAAGAGAGGGGAGACAGCCTCGTACCAGGCTTGTGGTAAATATTTGTGTATTATTTATGTAAGCCCTTAACAAACAATGATGAAATAAAAAGTGCTCAGAAAATGAGTGCTTCGAGGTCTAATTAAACAATGCTGAATGTTTTTGCATTGTAATGCTCAAGAGAAAATCACCAACTGTTTTGCAACATGCCTGGAATTTTAAATTTCATTTTCTTGTTCCAGATTGAAATAAAAATAGGGAACTTGATAAAGATTAATTTGATGTCAGGAGGGACATTTGCTCTTTAATTAGATTTCTGTAGCCCTAGCAGTTTCGTTGTACCACTATAGCAAGTCCTAAAAAGCCTGCAGCAGAACTAAAGAGCGATCCTCATCTCCACACTTTACTAGGAACTAATTTCATTTCCTGCCTGTCTGGAGAGGTATTTTCAACAGGCATCAATGTTTTTGTCTTCACAACTGATTTATTCATCAATCTCAATGTGATATTTTAAACCTTTAAATTACATCCAAATCCTAAAGCATCTGTTTATTACACAAGGAAATTGAAAATCTGTCTGTGTGATATCATACGAAGATTTTTCCTTAAGGTTATAAAGGAAGTTGACAGATATTAATGATTTTTTTTTTCTCTTGACCTCATTCGAAGACAAAGCTTAACAAAAAAGAAGAAGAAATCTGGACAAAATATAGCCAGTTCCTGAGTTGCTGTATATAAAATATATACCAGAAAAAATGAGGCTATTATTTTTGGCAGGCTATGCAATAATCTTGCCGTATTCATTTATTTTCTAGAGGAAAAGAAATACCTAAAAGTAGACTGAAATGAGTTATTATTAAAAAAAATAAAAAATAAAATGTGACATACATTAATCTTCTGCTGCTTTGTTATGCATATGCACTTGCAGCCATGGTTACTAGACATTTGGAATCTAGTTTTGCTTGCTCTACCTGTGAACTGAAGTGGGACAGAGACTAAGGGGACTCACCATCCCACACAATGCTTGAGCGAAGGACTTTGAGCAGGGAAGGTGATGCTTCCAGTAGGTCTACTTAAAAAGGTTCCTTAGTAAGGACAGGGTGTATCTGGGGAGGAGTGAATCCTTGGTCTCATCCCTCTTCACACCAAACATCACAGCACAATGGGCTGGATCGCAGGGTATACTCAGAAAGAAGCACAAATATCTGTGTGAGTAGAGGAAGGAAAGAATGACCTTGCAAGTGAAAACAGGCTGCAGCTTCAAATGCTGTTCTAGCCGGAACTTTGGAGGAATTGCACTGATTTGAATGACAAGGGTTAAGAATCAGATCACCTAATGCCAACTGAGTAAAAATTCAACATCATGTCAAACCTAAGACACAGACTGGAGAGAAGCAACTCTGTATCAGTTAAAAAAATTATACAGTGATAAGATGGGCATTTAATGAAAGAAAAATCACACTCTTCTAATATAATGTGAGTCTTCCGTGTATCAAAAGTGGATGAAAGAAAAACTGCTGCAGAGTAGATTTTGACTTTGAAAAGCAAAACTTTAGCATAGTTTCTAGTAATAGTATTTAAGAAAAATATAGTATATTTCAGAATTAGAAGGTAAAGATAATAAAAATCAGGATCTAATTTAAATCTAAGTATGGAAATAGAACTAAATGATAATTTTTTTAAAGTTTCAAAGATTATCACCATAAACAAGCACTCCAAAGGTCTACAGTAGGGGCCATTATTCATTTTTTTCATTAACTGTTTTGGAACAGATGGGAAAAGTGACATTAGAGTCTGCTTCACAAAAGTTACAATTTAGATAGCTCAAAATAGAGAAGATTAAAAGAAATTAAAAAATATTTACTAATGCTAGGCATATGATCAAAATGCTAATACCAAAATTTTACACTGCCTTGTGCATTTCAGAACAAATTGGATGCATTGCATCAGCTGCATACTCCACAGAGTAAATTGATTTAAAAAAAACAACAGAAATTGTGCAGTCACTGAGGATTTTTGGCTACCAACACTTCTGATCTTCTTGATGTTCTGCAGTTTTTGAGGACTCCCGAAGGAGACTGCCCTTCTCCAGCTGGCAGTCTCTCTTGATTTGGCAGCTGCACATGTGCAGTCAAGGAGTGCTGGATGTGGAGAAGGACATGCTGTTCCCTGTGGAGCTGATGAATATCAGCTTATTGTCCTGGAAGCAGTGGGGGCAGAACTCTCTCCCCAGATCAGCACTTCTTATCAGTCCCTCCTCAAAGTTATGCACAGAAGAGTTTGTGGATTTCACGCACAGTGGTTTTTGGAGAACTGTGTTTCTGGCGGCCAGGATTGTAATCTGGATCTTTATGTGATTTTTCTTGGACCTGGCAGTCCTTCAGACATACTACAAGACTGTCTTTGATATGAAACTATCTTCCTTTTTCCTGGGGAAAATGAGTGGCCAAATGCTGCAGAGTCACAGATAAAGCAGGGCATCTGTAGAGAGCAGGTTCACAGAGCCTGCTGCCATAGAGCGTCACACTAGTAAGCCATGAGCTATTTCAAAGCTGGATGTTGGGGGAGAAAAAGGAAAAGAGAACCCACCAACAGTAACTGCTGCTTCTAACATGCCTACAGCACAGTCTGCAATGACGGTGTCCAGCCAGGTGAGCATGCCAACACCTGCAATAGACTGCTAGGAAGCTGTTGGCAGACACCCTTCTCTTGCCTATTAAGCTTCATAATGCATTGTGACATGAGAAAATCTGCCTCATTTCTTAAAGTGTGTTAGTCTGTTTGATATGAGCAGTGCTGAGGCTTCCAAAGAGGAAAATGCCTCCCATTGCAATTCATGCTGTAGGGAGCAAGATGATAACTAGTTTCTGGTCTTGCTGCTTACACAGAGTCTTTGGAAGCGCTTAAGGTGGCCACACCTTAAGCACAGAGGAAATAAAACAGCAGGAGGGAAGAGGAAGTGAAAAGAAGTTGAATTAAAGACAACAATTGCTTCTGATTTATCAGAATACGTATTCTCCCATTCCCCTTGGCTGTCCTTTTTATGTAGCAGTGTGCTCTCCACAGTGTTGTCTGGGACTCAACCTCACATCCAGAGTTCCCCTTCCCTCCTCAACATGGGCCAGACATACAGTGTACTGCCTCTTTCTCCTCACTGCTCTTGACTGTGCTGCTGCCACTTTTGGGAGAGCTCACTTTTTTCTGCATTACATCTTTTCCTCTTTAACATGCTCTGCGATCAGCAGAGTCTTTCCTCAATTTCGAGCAGAAGGGAGAGCAGAGTCCTTTGACAACTGAGTCAGAAAGAGGCCTTTGCTTTCAGGTTATAGTCTGACATCGATATTTGCCTTCTGGTGGCCAACCTGTCTTTTGTGTTCTAATGCAGCACAAAATCCCAGGGATAGTATTTTCTACCCTTTTGTGAGTAGACTAGAAAGAATCATATCCAAGAAACTGAAGGGGATACCACTGTTCTGTTCTGTCATGGTAAATCAGGGTGTTAGTGCACCTGCTGCCCTAAAATGTAATATACATTTTGCTTTGTCTTTGACAACATAAAAGGAAATGAATTCTATACTTAAATTTGGTTCAAAAACTCTATAAGCTGTTGTGTGCTTAAAAAAAAAAAAATCTTCCAAAGTGAAATTACTTTGATAAAAAAGCAGGAGCAAAGGAAATATAAATTGGCTTTTAGAGTTCCACAGTACTTAAAGAGGCATGTAGATTGGCAGTGTAGTATTTCAACAAGTAACAAGCACCTGTCACCTTCAGTGAAACAGAAATATCTCACCACAATATCTTCATTGCCATCTTCAGCATCAGCCCTTCTGACTAAGGAGTATGAGTCAGTAAAAAGTATTTAACCCGAAATTTTGGGAGTTTAGCAACGGAGAACAGGCACACAAAGGTTACTTAGCTGTAATTGTCCTTAGTAAAACAAAAGACTCATCCTGATACAGGTCTATGCACTGACTTCTAGAGACCTGTTTTCTACCACCCAATGTCCTGTATTTTCTCTTAAGCTAGAAACAAGTCAACTGCATGCCACACATCTCATAGATGACTGAAAGTACTCTCAAGCCATTGAAGCACACACCATATGCTACAAGCATGCAACTTAGTAAAATAAAACATGAGAAGATTCATATTATATTACCTTTCTATTTTTGTAGAATGTAATGGTTTAGAGTAATGTCTAAGTGTCTGGATTCATACAATAATGATGCTCTTTGTATAAATATATAAGTATCTAACATCTGCATTACATCTTTCACTAGCCCCTACTGTACTATTAATTCAACACAAATTTTCAAATATATTCAGTACGTGATGACTCTGGAAAAGACATAAGGGGTTTGATCTTCTATAGTTCTGCACTGGACAAGTAATGTGCAAGTGACACTGACCTTGGTAAACAATCTGAACTTAGAAGGCTGAATCACTTTGCTACAGAAACTTGCTGAAATATAGCAGTAGGATATCAACAGGTTGCAGTCACAGATGTAATTTTTCATGTTTGGTAAATGAACCAGAGTATTGCTTTGTCTCTCCCTGCTCTGAGCCTTCAGGTTCAACCAGGATTCCATCAGGCTCAGGATTACCACGCAGACCCTTCTGGCTCACCTGCCTAGGGTTTTCTCCAGGTAATTATAGCCACCCAGGCTTGGGGTCAACTCCTGAGTTTCTCTGAGATTTGGGCATAGGCTATCCCAGGACACTCACACTGAATAATAGGAAAACCTTTAGGAATACACATACTGCACATACATGTGGTCATAAGTCTGTTCAGTCTGTTTACTCTGAATATGAAAAATAAACTAGACTAGGAAAATGTTGCAAACACTGTAAAACTTTTCCTTCCTGATAACTCCAAAACACTCTTTAGACTCAGATCAAAGTATCTGAAAGAGTCCAAATCATCCTGAGCACATCTTCTGAACACCTAAGTTTATCAGTCCAGACTGTTTTTAACTCTTTTGTTTGTTTTTTTTTTTCTGCTTTGTAAAATTTCTTTCCCTGTTAAATTGTTCTCCCAGCTGGAACCATGATTTGTGTGCAAGTATTCTCATCTCTAAAGACCAATCTTGAGATGAAATGTTTCTGGCTTGAAAAGCAAATGCAAATGCCTTGTTAGCAAAGGTGAATTTATAGTGAAATTTAAGACATGCAGCAAGTTCATGACTATGCAATATCAGCCAGAACTGACAAGCTTTGTGCATAAAAATCTTGTAGACTCTTGCAACTCCATTCAAAAAATTTTCATTCTAATGGCACTTTGCAAAGCAAGGTCGTGCTATTGATAGTCAGATTTAATCCAATCCAAAAGGAAATTTTCTCTGATGAAATAAACAGCTTATCTGCTCTAGCCCTCCATAAGCCTGGGCCTGAAAGTCACAATACCATGGTTGGTCTGCATTCATTCAGAACTCCTATGAAATGTATTGAAAATCAATACTGAGAGTGGGAAAAAAACCAATCAAGCAAAAAAGCCACCATATTGGGATTGTGGGCCCACTTATTTCCTGTAAAAAGAACGTATATCTATCTAGCAAAATGAAGTTAAGAAAGCAGCATAAACTCGTGTTCACTTAATCTAGCATGTTCAACACAACTTGTGTTGCTTCATGTTCCCTCTGACTGTTCTATGTCACAGGCAGCACAAGGATAACAGCACAAGCTACAACTGTATCTTTTTATAGACATACCTGCCTTTTGTTTGTAAAATGTGACTCAACATTTCACTTCTATTTCAGGATAATCCCAGATTTGAATATGGGTCTACAGACAACAATATACACCATTGCTAGCTCAAACAGTTCTCCTGAAGTATTCCATCAGCTAGGTAAACTCATTCATTTGTTCTTGCCCTTGAAAGACTAACTCTATACTACCATGGTTTTGGAACCTGCAAAACTAAAGCTAATCCATAGCTCTAAATCTCCCTCACTGTGTCAACTTTTGGATGACTCCCCTCCCCACACTTCCCCACAAAATGTATTAATTCCCCAGACAACTGTAAAGCTCAAACTTACTTGCTGCATTGTAGGTGAATGTAAAGCAGACTGGACCTGCATTGGTAGCTGGTTTCCAATGGACTGCTGCATTGAAATTGGCTGGTGTTGCTGGATGTTGAGATGCTGGTGCAGAGGGGGGCTGATCTGAAGAGGCGGTGGTGGGGACACAGCCATGTTGGCTATGGAAACAGTCACTGGCATTTGGTTGTTGGGCTTGGGAGCTATGTTCCTGGGGATATTGGCGTGCATGGCAGTGATGTGAGGATTCATTCCTGGTTGGTGGTGGTAGTGGGAACTGAGGTACAGTGCGGAGTGAGCCTGGCTGGGCCCATGAAACACTGACTGCTTTGAATTCATCATCTGAGGTTGTGGGGAGGCTTTAACATCAACAGGTTCACTGTAGCTCTGTTGAGAAAAACAAAAAATCAGACAACACTTACAAGCTACCAAATGTGGCTGTTCTACCCTGTTTAAGTGTCACACCATAGGGAAAAGATCTGGACCATCAAATTGTCCTTGAGATGGAGTTTTGAAGAGGCTAAACCCCAACAGCTGTTCGCCTGCATAGAACAGCTAGTTGCTGTGCCAATGCCTTTATTTTGAAGTATTCTGTGCTGGAACACTAACCGTGCCACCAAATACGTTACATGAGCCATTCATTAAGAGAAATAAGAATACTCTGAATACTTTCACTTTTAGTAAAACTTTCCCTGTTATTCCAATTCATAAGGTTCTGAAAATTCTGTTTTAAACTGATGTCTGTATAAATGTTAGACTGCATCAGACCCAGAGAAGTTATCTTACTAAAGTTGGAAAAATACTGCATAGAATACGAGAAACTACACAGATTTTCAGAAATGTTAAGGTCTGCCCTGATTTCTTAAAGTTGCTAGTAATAAAAATTCTCCTTTAATGAATGTGAATTCTAATATTTATAACTCGCTACATTTGATTAAACTCAGTTTGCTCAGTTTTTTTTCATACCTTTATTTTCTCAGATATCCTGACTGTGAACTGTGTACTTAAATACGTGATGAAAAAAATTTAAGAATTAACTCCCATACACTTGTAAGTGGGATTCATAATTTAAGTTAAATCATACTGGGATTAATAGTCAGTGAAAGATGAAACATGCTGGAAAAAAATGGCAGAAATGTCCCTCTGGAGAAAAAAGTCACTTTGTCAAAACAAGGCTGAAAGATGCATATATGCCCTTATTCTGTGATCTCCATGTCATGTTTGCTCAGTTTACAAGTCAGAGTAAGTTTCATGCTGCTCTTAGCACTCCAGGGTCAGTGAAATCTATTTGTATTCCTTCTGAAGGATGCACCATCACCAACAATCTGTTGACATGCACGTCACTGAAATTGCTTCATTATATGAGATGATAAAGATGAGAACAATAACTTAATTTTCCCTAAGTATAACTGCAGTTCCCTTAGCAAAAACCTCCTTGTTTTCTCCAGTAAACTAAGAACAATTAAATGAACATGATAAAATGAATGCAAATCTCTGTCTCTGTGGATCTGCCTGGCTCTGCTCACATGTGGGTGTACACGTGTGCAATATGTATTATGTGCATGTTTGCAGGATTCTGAAATGAGTTAACTGAGGTTAACTTAAAAAGAGTTAACTGAGGTTAACTTGTTCTAGTTTGCCTGTAAGACTTAACACAACACATTCTGTTCTGCTTACTGGACCAAAGAAATCTAAAAGTATAGAAGTAGGCCGTAAATCAAGACTAGGCAGACATCTCAATAGGCAAAAAGGGCCTGAAGCCAAGGGTTTTTGCAAGCTTCAGTTAGCAGGTCACCAACAATGGAAAGCAGAAGGGTCATGGCGAAGAAGAAGGACCAAAGACCCTCGAGATGAGGCTGAAGGCCAGACCTCCCACCGGATGTAGCACCAAAAAGCTTTGCCAAAAGATGATGTCAGAAGATTCTGCCTCAGGCCCCGCCTTAACTCCACCTGTTATGAATATGATGATTAGATGTTGTAATTGTATGAATATGTATGTTAAGATGATGTAATCACAGATGCAGACTGTATAAATGACTTTGCTTTCACTGATGCCGTTCGGCAAGTTTTTCCAGTGTGAGCTGGTTGCCTCCAGCACTGTCAATAAATACCTTGCTGCTAAAAAGATACAAAATTCTCTTAGCAGTTTCTTTCACACCGAGGTTTTTTGGAATCAATTCAGATGCAGACATAAAAGACTGAAAGTAGCTTCAAAAATCTGCCATTATTTGGATATTATTTTTAAAACAATGAATTAGTGTTCGTGACAACATGGGAAATATTTTCCCCCTCTCTTCCCAGTTGTATTTTTAGAACACTCTCGTGAGTGTAGGAACAAAGACTGGCAGGTTTGCTGAAATTTCAGCGATTCAGAAGGTTTGCTAATTAGCAGTGTGGTGAGGAGACTCCTCTTGAGCATCCCATGCTTATTACACATTACAGGAGCTGTATGCTGTGTTCTTTCTTGAGAAACTGGGAAGTTTTATTGAGACCATAGTCCCTTCATGAAAACAGCTTGTCTTTCCATGATGTAGCTGGCAGGCTCTGTGTTGTCCAAACTGGGATAATTGCTTCCGAAGTATCTATGGGGAGATTGCTTAAACAATTCCTCCTGGTGAGGAGGTATCAAAAAGCCTTTGCAGCGCCATTTGTGACATGCTGATACATACTTAATACATACTTACATCACATTTGTAACTACAAAGATGCTGCCCCCTACACCTCTTTAACAAAAATACATTGAACCAATCTAATTACTGGCCAATTCTGAGCCCACACATAAGTGCTGATTGCATAGCCCATACTGATAAAATTACAGACATATAGATAGTATAATTTGATACTTTAAATACCAAATTATGTTAAGAGGAATTGTACAGTCTCTGGTCAGAGATGAGTAACAGTTGTTATGAAGAGCACTGCAAAGTGATCAAAAGGGACTGTTTGAGTTTTCTTAAGTTATTATTCACATCCTGATCCAGTGAGAAGCACAACAGCTTCAGTTTAAGACCAAGTATTTTGCTGTAACTTAGCATGCTTTGAATCATATGTGATCTGAAACCAAATTGTCCAATATCACCCATCAATACTATCAGATACTGGGAATCTTGATAAATGAACCCATTAAATGCTATTCTCCAGCATACTGCACTTGCAGATTTTTCTGCAGATAGGTCAGAAATGCAGACTTTGTATTGCTGAAGCTAATAGAATAGGTGATGTCAAATATTTTGGCTTAGTTATGTTACTTTACTGTAAAATATGCCAAGAGGCATATATGATGCATAAGTCACACTACCATTTCAGGGTCAATTACTGCATTCAGAGACTTGAATGGGCACTGCACCTGTCCAGTACAGCATCAGACAGTCCTAGACATGGACTTTTATTATGGGTAAAACTAGGAAAGGAGTTGATTAATCAATATGGGTTTCAAATGCACAGTCATGTTCCTCAACTCTGAGGTTGAAATTCGATCAATTTTCTCTTGCCTTATCCAAGGAGAAGAGCACAGAAATAATTTTTTTAAGTCCCCCAAAACCTCTAACTAATGTGCCCAAAATCAACGCAGACAATTTACATCTCTAATTTTTGGGATTAAGTTCTAGGATACAATTATTTTGCGGATATATGCAGTGGAGAGCAAAGTTAAAAATCTGTACACAGAGGCTACAAAACACTGGGTCTTAGTATCTCCTCCATGCAACAAGGTAGATCTCCAGTGAGAACATCTTTGATCACTATTATCAGAATGGTGATGTAGACCCACCACTAGAGGGGGACAGAATATTATATTTAATTTATGGTAGGTGGTGGTATTTTACACATGGATTAGCGAATATACACTAGGATCACAAATTAGTTGTTCTTGACAGTCCTTTATGCTCCTTGCATGGCTTATACTTGTTCTGAAGATCAGGTTGAAGCCTTACTCTAAATCTTCAAGTTCTTCATAGGTTAGGAGAAGGATTTCCTATGGACCTGTCTCCATCTAATATCATCCCCTAATACTGTTGCCTAAATTTAAAAAAAAAAAAAAAAAATTAGAAGGAGAACACAATGTAGGTAGGCCAAGGCAATGGAATGATACAGAGAAAGTATGACTGCCCTTTTGGCACAATACAAAAACACTTTCCTCCCCCCCTGCCCAAGAATCTATTGCTTTACTGAAACACAAAGAAAAAGAGGGAAGAATATTTTGAAATCTGAACAAAAAGATAATGAAAGTAGAAGAGAAATAGGGAAAGAAAGGAAATAAAATAAGTACTCTGATGATAATGAACATAATTGTATTAACTAAAAGTACTGGTGGTGCATGACCCTTAGTCCACAAAATTATTTCACTTGTATCATATTTTCAAGGAAATGTGTGATGATACAGATGAGTGATGGTCTTCAGAGAAAGTGTTCAGAGCTGATAATTTTGCACAGTTTGGAAAGTGCTGAATCAAGTTCTTCCCCATGGTTTTCACAAAACATATACCTTTCCTTCCAATTTTAGAGCAAAGAGAACTTTCTCATCCACTCTACTTCCCAATTGTGTGCCAAAACTCCTTATGTTTAACTGCCAAATTAAAGAATTAAATTAGGTTAAGGGGTTAAGCATTTCTCATTTAGTTGTGCTATTCTTTTCTACTGAGAACTGCCCTGGGACTAATGGTCCTTTCTATCACAGACCGAATTCAGGCACAGGGAGTGTGCCTGTTCCTTAGACGAAAATGTCCCTCATTCCTAACATGCAACTCACTGTTATGACTGAGAAATAATTTTTGGTGTACAGACATCCTGCTCAATTTACTTGTGTCAGAGAAACAAGCAGCAGCCTAGGTGATGCCATTCTGGCATCTCCACAGCTTCCTTTGGGATATAATTTTACTTCCACTTTGGAAAGTCACACTTCAAACTCTCACCTCTGTATCTGGGTAACCAAACAGCTCTTGAAACCTACATGGGTATTGATTCTCTTTCTAACCTGTGGCTGCCTTCTACTAGCTACTGTTGGCACTTCTAACCCCATTTCAGTTGGAACATAAACAACGTCCATGCTGAAAGTAAAGCAAGGACATGTTTTAACACGGCGGTACTCCAAGGGCCTGATCCTTGGACTACTAAATTGAGAGGAAAACCTTCTGTTATTAACTCCAACAGAATTTGGATCACAACCCCACACTTCAGTATTAATGTCTGTAGGCCCTTTTCACTTTTCATGAAAGCCAGGTAGGATCAGGCTAACAGAGACTGAGTGTCATTCCCGATTGAGGATCACTACTTTTTGACCTGTGTTTCTTCAGAAGCATACCTAGAAACTACAAATGCCTATATTTATTTCCTTTGTTAACATGTTAATGCAATTTTTGTTAGAAATGTTGCCAGTAAGTAGAACTATATAGATATATACACACAAAATGTATATGAACATCTTCAATTTACATAAGGTATAAATGCTTTATATTCACCATTCTTATCTACTATAGCATACAATATACAGACGTAATATAGGGGAATTAAATAGAGTTTTGTAATGATTCCACTCTAGTGGGCAGTGCTCAACTAATATTGTTCCTTGCAGTGTAAAATCAAAAAGCCAGTGTTGTCTCAAAGAAACCAGAGATGTCCTATTTATGGAGAAAAAAGGGTTTTTTTCCTTGTTCTATTGATTTCACAAAATTAGTTAATTATCACAGCCTTTCAGTTGAAGCAATATAATTTCAGTTGTTTACAGATCAGATATTATCTAAATGCTTCTTTATTAACAACACCAATTAAGCTCTCTTTGGTAGTAAAATAGTCAGTAAATACATTTAGTACATTCAGAACATTCAGTAAATGCTCTTGGTACTATTGTATGCTCATGTGTCCTTTAAATACATGCTGAGAGACCTCCTCAAGGGCAAAGAAGTGAGCCTTATGGCCAATATGCAAACAGCAAAGAATGCAAACAGCTTTACTTGTGG
The DNA here is from genome assembly GCA_013396735.1 of Grallaria varia. Taxonomy (NCBI): domain Eukaryota; kingdom Metazoa; phylum Chordata; class Aves; order Passeriformes; family Formicariidae; genus Grallaria; species Grallaria varia. The sequence continues at coordinate 196,202 of VWZG01009481.1, forward strand.
GTAAACATAACATATTCTAAACTCAGAATTCTTTTTTTTACATAGCCAAAATGGTGTAGCATAGTTTTATTTTAAATGAGAAGCAGGTGCTTCTCCTTAAATGAGAAATGGAGGTCTGGCATGCTCTCCCTATAGACTGGAACATGTACTATGGGAGTATTTCAAAGCCTAGAAAAGAATTTAACTTAATTCATGTCTTACATGAATATGTGCCATAAACCTACATAGCAGCCACACTGTCCCTTTTCCTGATGGTGCCATGCCCACATGTGATGACTGGTGTCCGCCCTTGAGCCAAGCTGATGAATTCAACAATTTTTGGACTCTGTGACCAGAATGAAGGTTACATTCGGGTAACAGCAGTGATTATGTCAGCAAGTACCGGGATGGTCCAGGCTGTGCAGGCGGTGATCAAACTTTGGCAGGCCTGACTCAGCTAAAATGAGTTATCTTCAGTACTGTAACATTAAAGAGGTAGATAGAAGGAAATTGGCTGCTTATTTATGCAGCTCCCACAAAGCTTACCTAAGCTTAAGTTTGCATCTGCTGTCTTTGCTGTCTCTTCGGTGGAAGAAACATCTTGAATTGTTTATTCCTTCTCTCAGCTTTTCTGTGTTCACATAATCCTGTCCGTTTTTAACGTTTTTGACATTTTAGGTCACTTCTAACCCCAAGCCTGTCCTTGAGAAGCATCCCTACTTCTAGCCTGCATGGGCTCAGCCATTTTATTAATACCCCTGTGAGGCTGCTTATGAGAGAATGACTTCCCTCTGGCACCCCTTTCTCTTTCCTGCTTAGCTCTTTAACTCCTTTAGAGATTCCTTTGACTTAACTCTACACACTCCGGCAGATAACTCATATGCATATTTGTAGTACAGCTGTCTTCCTACCTAAGTCACAAGAGGCTCTTAGCAAATGACGTTTCATATTTTGTTAATTCCAGTCACCTATTGCAAGAACAACATCTGGGACTCCAGAGAGTTCAGAAAGCTTTTTGACACATTCTTGATGTTTCAGAACAAAGGAGTAAGCCATGGGTTGTCATCTATAATTAGTCGAGGTGGCTCAGAAGAACATCTTCAAATCTAAATATACATTTTGTCATCATCTACTGGGGATTGTCAAGGATTCATTTAGGGTATGTAAGAAAAAATGGATGTTTTATGAATGTAACCTGGGTACATGTGATAAAGGATATGCAACTTTAATTTGATACAAGTGTTTTAATTCCCCAAATGGAAGCACTAGGCTAATAGTTAAATCTACTTTTATTAACTCACTTCAAAAACAAACACAGCTCCTTCCCAAATCAAAATCTGGCTTCTATGAGGCTCAAGACATTTCTGCCATTTTTGGCAGAAATTATGTGAGAGTATCTCTCAGTTTTTGCACTGCTTAGTGCAAAGCATCACATGATTTAGCCTCAAATCAAATTCATGTCACTAACTTAAATTACAGTTTGCTCTATATTTTCAGCAGTAGAAAGTTGGTTTCCTTGCTAGACAAAAAAATGTTTGGACCTGCGTTATTATGAGATTAGACAACTGCTTTATAAATATACATGTTTACTTACCACATACTCTGATACATCATATATTTGCACATACATAACTTTATTTATGGTTCCTTGAAAATTTCTGACTACATCATAACAACTCTAGAAATAATGAAAGAATGACGTATAACAGAAACATGAATTACCTGCTTTAAAAGCCTTACATTACAATTTTCCCAATTAGGGATTCTAATGTTTAATGGAAAAAAAGTAAGAAATGTATGTGTATGTCATTGTTCTGAAATTTTATGTTATGGTTTTAAGAGAAATATTGCCATATGCCTTGTAGCACCTTGTAGCTACAAAAAAAAAATAAAAATCCCCAAAACATGCATCAAACATAACCATATTTTTTCTTTATTCTTTCTCTTATGCTTTCACTGAGAATAGCCTAAACTGGTTTATGAAATTTCAAAAACATCTGGATGTACTAGGGCTAGATATAACGAGGAAAAGCTGTTCTCAGCACCAGGTGCCTTTCTGCCAGCAGCAGAAGGGAAGCTGCTCTCCTTATAAGCAATAGCCAGGTTGTTCAAGCACTGACCAGGAGACAAGACCATTCACTCACTGACTCTTGTCAAGAGATTTTAAGAATTTTAATCCCCAAATCAATGTCCTAGACCCCACTATCTGCTTATTTCAGGGAGGAGTTAGCCATGATACAGTGCTCCCCTGCATTTGAAGCTTGGCTGCTGTGCAGAAAAGAATTTGGGATTCACTGGGCTACAGAAAAAAAATTGTGAGGAGAGCACATCTGCACATCTGCATTTACTTAGGAGTGGGGAAATGCATGATCTAGGAAAACTGATACATCTTTTTTGATTTATAAGTTAGGCAAGTGCTCTCATCACATAAAGACATGAAATGGGAAACTAATACCAATTTTACTGTTTCAGTTTAGGGTTTTGGTATTTTTGGCATTTGCCTTCTGATTTCTTTCCTCTTT
>VWZG01009481.1:201934-212891 GCA_013396735.1 Grallaria varia
TCAAAAGTATTTGTTTGTGTGCATGTTATATTTTTTCTGAAGGCAATGAGTATTTCTGGAACCAAACAGTCCTCATACAGGAATGAAAAGTACCCTGTAAATCACTTTAACTAAATGCAGGAGCATTTATGATGGTAGCTAAAAAATTAAAATATATAAGACACAATCCCCAAAAATGCATAAGGTGACACCCATATTTCGCACTTTTAAATTCAGAACAACAAACATTGACCAAATACTAAGATAATATAGAAAGATGCATGAATGATACTTGTATGGCCAATCCTATAGTGATCCCCTGAATATGTGCAAATTAATATAATCTACAGAGAATTATTGAACAAGACTCACAAAAAATTTGGAACTAACAAAAAAATTCTACTTATGTCCTATATGCCAGTCCTTCTTATTGTAATCTTTACCTCTAAAATTGATTTTATTTATGTAAGAACAAAATATAACTAAATTTGTTTTGATAGACCCAAACCAAGTGATTCTAACTGATATGATCCTAAAGTTGATTAATTGGTTTTTCACATTGACACAGTGCAGTAATTCCACATTCTTCTGCATATTTAAAAGCCTTTTACAAATTATAAAAAGTCTACTGCAAAATTATGGGCACTAAGAATGTTTGAATAAATCAGTTTAGAAAATTGCTACTAACTGTTTATTTGGAATACACTGGTGTGTTCCAGTAAAGAACATTCCACCATTGTCTTAATGACAAATGGCCTGCTGGATGTGAAACATAAATTCACATTTTCTTATGAAAATTTGCAATGTCAGCTGAGCTTGAATTTTTCTGTAGTGTGATAGCAAGGTAAAAATCAGTACTTAAAACTTCCAACAAAACCAAAACCAGACATTTTGCGTATGACACATTTTTTTCCTTTATAGGTAGCATGGTGTCTGCCTGGCATGGTGTGTTTGTTATACTGAGGTCTGTTTATCTCCTTCCTATTTTGAACTGGGATGTTACCCCCAAAATGAAGTGTTGTTGTCTTGGCCAGAAGGGAAAGGACATCTTTCCATGGAGAGAAAACTGTGTTTATTGAACATTTGCAACTTAAGCCTAAGTTTAAGGTGCTAACAAACAAGGCTATTTGCACTGTGGTGCTCAGCAACAAATAAATGCTGAAAATGATTTGCAATATGTCACTATATATATATGTGTATGTATATACATTATGTGTTACCTTGGATACAAGGCTTGCTCTGTAGGCAGCTAACTGCTTCAGATATTCCTTCTTGGCAGCTTCAGTTTTCTTTTTGTATACCTAAAAACAAAGAGTGTCACATTGGTAAATTAATCTGGTTTTGTTTTTATATATCACAGGTGTGTCTCATGCATCTTTCTAAGTAAACAGCCTTTCCTTCTCATATTGCTTAAAGAGTGAAATAATAAACATCAGATATCTTAAAGAAAATATTGTTTCAATGCTGAAACACCCTTTAACTACCCAGCAGTACTGAAAAAACAATATCCCTGGTAGCATCTCAGGTTTAATTGTTCAAAATGAAGTGTTGGGCATACTTTCAAATGGAACCCCTAGGGATGGGGGAATGCAGGCGTGGGCCTATCCACTGGCTTCAGCTTCTGGGACCAGTTAAAACACTCTGGGGAAGCTGAGAATGTGCAGAAAGATGTTTGAGCTAAATGAAGGAGGAGATGACGCCACCACACAGAGCAGCCAAGAGGCAGAATTTCTCTCTTTCCTGGGTAAACTGTTGGGGGCAGTCAAAGAAGCTTCATGGAGTTGCTAAGGATAATAAATGTTAGTCATTATCCCAGTCTTGATCCCATATCGGTCTAATTAACTTCTCAGGACCATGTATCTATTTCTGTACATTTCTCTCAACTCACCAAATTATTTTAAATGTGGCATGTGCACAATCTCATAACAGATTAAAGACCTTGGAGAATTCCTTCAATTTTGCCCAGATTTCAAGATCAAAGATTATTTGCAGGGTTAGGCAAGACCTCATAGCACCACAGTAACGTGATGTTAGAAAAGCACACGTAGATACTTATGGTTGAAAGTTTTCAGGAGGAGAACCAGCTTCTGACCCACGGAGCCTAGCTAATGACTTGCTGTTAGCCATGTCAGTGACAGATTTAGGAACAAGTCAGCATTTCTCTTTGCACATGTTGTCATGCGCTTCTCACTGCTTCATGGGTGTTTTTTTTCCAAAGAGGGTAGATTTAGGCATCATGTGTGCATGTTGGCTTCATGTGACTAAGTAGGACTGACTCCTTTGTTGAAAGAAAAAGCCTAAAAATCATCTAAGGGTTTAAAAGTGAGGTAGACAAATAAAGGGAAAGAAAATTTACTTTTTTATTGCTGTTATATTTCACATTTTTTAAGTCATATGCCCGAGTTTAATTCATGTGTGGATGGGCATTTGCAATTCATAATATTACACAAAATGAAACTGCAGCTTTGTGTCTCTGCTTTCTTTCCACTTCTCTAGTCAAATGCACAACCTGGGCATTATGGAAAGCCTCCATAATAGTAAAGACTATCTACCTTCCCCCTCTCATTCCACACTATCCAGTCAACTGGGCTATTGATTCAAAGCTAAAAGATAGACAAAGCAATTTTGGAGGACAATTTTGGAGTGTAGTCCTGAATGCCACAGCCAAAAACACACATGAACATCTCCTCCCCCGAAAGATAAATTTTATGAAACTTTAAAGTGCTCTCTTTTGATCTTCCAATGGCTCCAGTAAAACCAGCAGTCCTGTAATGGAGAGGACCTGGCACACAGAGTGTATACACAGAGGACAATATATTGCAGACTACAAAGTGAGAGTGGTAGTGTCAGGCTGGAACAATCCAGTACAGCACCATTTTTATAAAGAATGTGTTCGTGAAACAATTTTTTGTTTCACCGAATCTTTGCTTTCAGACACAGAACAAAACTCAGATATGGGCTGGCAAAACTCAGAGGCTGTCTAAAAGGATTAAAGATTTTGCTTCCCAGGGAAGCAAAAGATCATAATGGAAACAGAGAAGTCTTAGGCTTCTGAAATTGTAAATATAAAGACAAAGAGGGAAAAAGATTGGTTTTAGCTGTGCAAATGTATCTTTGCACCCTTGTAATTTCTCCAGATTAAGATAAATATATAGTGTTTGCTGATCTCCTATTGTTCTGAAAGAAAAAAAAGGTAGCAATTTGCTTTTTAAGTTGTTATCGCTCGTGATTATTAGGGGAATTGCTATTTGTTTTGAAAAAGAATAAAAAATTACTCAACAGTCTGTTCTTGGCTGCTAAATTGAATTCAGCCTGACCTACAGAACAAAGACTAAGTTATACTGCTTTATATATTGTGATGCCTCTGCATCATTCTGATAGCCAACATAAAAAACAGAGCCGAACAAAGAATTTTACAAAGAATAATGTTCTTCAAAATATCATGTATCCACTGCTTCCACATTGGGTTTTATTTTGCATTACACAAATGCAAAAAATAGACACTCCTGCTGTGCTCTTACAGTCACAGCATAATTGAAAGAGTCCTCTGGGACCTGACTTTTCCCACAAACAGTCATATTGCACAAGGTTACCTCAATAATTTGAAACTAACAACAATTCTGTGAATCTCCACCTAAAACATCACTACTTCAATGGAACATCACTGTACAGTTGTTATTTAATTATTTCCTACCTATGCATCCACCATGTTCAGCATACACACTGTCCTGCCCTCTTCTTGAATTTTTTGGTGATTGAAAAATAGTCACGTGAACACCACATCTTGCCTCGTAATACAAATTTTAACAATGTAACAGAAGGCCATTATAGTAAAAAAGTCTTTACTGAGTGGTGAAAAGTTTTGGATGACACTAGCCCACTTTGATGTTTTGCATTGGCAAGAATGGTCCCTGCGGGCTGACTTGCCTGGAGGGTGATCAGCTCACCCCACCTCCATTCTTTTTAAGGGCATTGGCATGTCCTCTAAGGACAACAGCTTGAACTCTCACAGTCTATGTGCTCTTGCCCTTTTGAAGGTGCCCACTGTTTAAGTCAGCGTACAAGTAGGCTGATGATCCTCAGGATGGTTTTGGAAATTCTCATTGGTCCTGGCTGACACTAAAAATCAGGCTAAATTCTGCCTGCTGGGGGAGTAACAACATGGTAACATGAGGAGCAACACGGTCTGGATGTCAATATTTTTCTCTGAAGGCAAATGAATTTGGCCCTGGCAGTGGATACCAGTTCACTGATTTTGTTCTAGACTGGACTTGTACTGGGGGCTTATGAAGGCAGGGCAAGTAGGGAGCATCTTGAGCATTTCTAGCAGCACCTCAAACAGGTATGAGTGAGTCAGCTGCTCCTCCCAACATCTTTTTTTCTTTTTTTTTTTTTTTTTTCCTGCAGCTGTGAGAAGTTTTAGCCCTCAGGCTTAAATAGTTTAGTGTTACAGTAAGTGTAACAGAATTGCATCCTTGAAGCACTTTGGGGGAGGAAAAAGGTGTCATCATTCAAGTGTGCTCTAGAAAATGGCAGAAGCTCTTTGGAGTTTCATGCTTAAGACAGTGTCCAATCATGAAACATATCATATCCAAGAATACATCTAATGTTTTTCCTGTATCAGGAAACAGGGTTCTGTTCTGTTGCTTATCTATAGTGTATAGTGGGAATAGTTATTATTTTTTTTAGCATCTCAGAAATCTCTTATAAGGACATCTTCCCATCTTCCACCAAACAAGCAACAATTATTAAATAAGTAACTTGACAGGAGCATATAGTTATAGAATTAAGTAATTTCTATCTTGCTTTAATTCAATTAACATGATAATTGAATGTCAACTGATTGTCAGTCAGGCACTAAAGGCCCATTCTGATTCAGCAGCAGATTCATTTCCTTACACAATATTTTATTTTTTATATTGTCCCAGTTGTGGAAATTGAATGTTGACAGAAAAAACCACATAATTTCTGTATGTGTGAGGTGGGTCAGTTTAATTAATTCTTATTCTCTTCAGCATGTTATAGAAACTCCAAAACACCAAGACTACATTAATTTGTCTATAAATGGAACTTGCTGGCATTATTTTCCTACTGTGTCTCACAAATGCAAATGTAGACAGCATAATACACAAGTCCTTATCTAACTGCACTTCCAAAGTAGCTTCAAGTTTCCTTACTCTGTTTAGCAAAATATGCAGAAATACAGAAGATACTTTCCAAAAGGAACAAGTACAAAACTCACTTCGTGCATATCAATATATAAGATAGAATTTGAATTAGGCCACCAGGGAAACAAACATCGTGGGCTCTCACAGCCTAGTACCAAAGTTTCAGTTGGAAATAGAGAGGTGGTGAGTTATAAGACAACCACTCACAAATACTGGATTGACCAAATTAAAACCAAAGCAGAATATCTGCACTTCTGCTTCATGATGCCACTTCTGCATGCTTTGCTTTATGTATTTAAAGTGCTGTTTATTTCTTGTCTTTTTGGATCATAAATTCCTTGTGGCAGGCTTTGTGTCTCCTATGATGTTCTGTATGTTCTATAATATGAAACTCATCATTGATATATATAGCTGAAATATACCTGCAAAGTCTTAAGCCAAAATTTTGTTCTGGCTAGCCATCTTTCCCCAATGAACTTCCTCTCAACTTGCTTCTGGAGGATTACCAACACATCACAACACACTAGGCAGCAGGATTTACTACCCTGTCCCACGTGGCCTACACCCTTATTTCTTTAGGGGAACAGATCACAGGAGCCAAACCAGGGACTCAAAACATCCTCAGTGATGTCCTCAGTTCTGAGTATCAGGTGCTAATGGAAGATTATTGCTTGTGACTACAGTCCCCTTTGATATTCCTGTATCTAGGACAATACTAGAGCCTTGGACACAACTAAACTAAAATGACTGGTGGCTTTAGGAGAAAAAGAGACTTTCAGAATTTGTGCCTGTAAAGTCTGCAAAAGCTGTGTGTCTCCTAGCTGACAAAGCACATTACAAAGAACCATGCTACTTCCCTGGCTTTGCCTAAATAGATGGTACCAGGATGACAAAGAAGGGGAAGAGTTCCATTTATCTTGGGAATATCTCCTTAGAGCTGACACTTGCCAGAAGGTTATATTTGTCTTTTTAAAATGACGTAAAAGTGCCCACATTTGTTTTGGTGGAAGTGTTCTAGAACCGCCCCCCAAAAAGCATATGCAAAAACAGTAAATCAAAAAGCAGCATGACCGATTTTGTCTTCTTGGTCTCTGCAGTGTTATAACCCATGGGAGTGTCACTTTCACAGGCTATAGTTACAGGAATGTCATCTGATAAAATACAGTAGGCTGCAATCCAGAATTAAATTCCACATTCAGACTGTCGTTCCTGGCCCTAAATACCTAGGCTCATAGAGAAAGCTTGTATTTTTTCCAAGTGGGAGACATATCTCTAGTTTTAATCTTCTGATTTTGCAGCAAAGGCACCTAGAGCTGCACACACTCATCTAAAATATGGAGAAAGATATTCCCACAGCAGTCAGAGAAAAATTCTCAGAATTGCTTAATGGATACTGAAATATGTTACCATTTGATTCTTAATCTAGGTACACACAGTAACAGAAAGAGGCCCAGGGCTAGCTATATGGCTCAGCAGTCTCTTTGACTGTAGAGCATGAAAAAGATACTGATGACATATTAGAAGCTTAGGGGAAAGAATTCAGTCTTTCTGGCATGCCGGGGAAAGATCACAGGCCAAATTCAGCTCTAGCACAAACAGTGAGACTCAGTGGAGATCACTGAAAATCGCAGCCATTTGTGCCAGGCCTAAGTCTGACCTTATAGTCTTGATGTTTGCAGCTTATGGGAGCAGTACACTTTATCAGAAGCATGTTGTATGAAAGTTAGGCACAAAAGAAGGGACATTAAAGATATGATTTATGTGGTGATTATTTCCACTTGCTGGTATTCTTTTTTAAAAAACAAGGATGTGAGCCTGAATGGAGGTACAATAATTGGGCCTAAACCCAGTTCTGTATGCAAATGACTCACAGCCGTGTTCCTGTCAAGTTCAAATGTATGGATAAAAAGTGGGGAAGAAGAATAAGATGAAAATTAAGGCTATTATTTATGCACATTGCTATGGTAATACTTGGAATTTAGGGTCCTTTTGGCCCCGCTGCTTCCAAGTACAAAAAGAAGCTGAAGAGGAGTTAAAGTCAACATTTTGTAACTCAGTGGCCTTGTGCAGTATTTCTTCGGGAGTTGTGCCTGTTGTGTGCTGCAAATGGATATTAGAAATCCACCCTTGACATGGGGTGTCTGTTGCTCCCTTTGACTCCAGGGCTCACAGGAGGCTGCAGGAGGACTAAGATGCTCAGTGGGCTGTGCAGGAGGCAGCAGATGATAGCCTGCATTAGCCTACACAGAGTAAGATGTGGCAGCTCTGTGGTGACCCCTATGGTCTGCAACAGAAGGGAAGGTCTCCCATCCCGAGTGTACAGCACAGTCTTGCTCAGCTCAGCTCTGGGAGGCAGTGGAAGGCGTCAGGTGCCAGAGGTCCTGCAGCAAAACTGCATTGCAAACAGGGGGCCTGACACTGCTCCCCTCTGGAGTCAGTGGAAGTTAAGGAGTTCAAGGGCTAGCCCTGTAGAAGTCCGGGCAATAGAATAATCTGAAGGTATAAATTTACATATGTGAACATACACATAAATAGACATGAGTTGTCTCTGCGCTTAATGTGTGACTGTTCTTGACCCATTTGTGTTCCAGCTCATTAAGCCCAGATGGTTTCAGAGAAAGGGAGAAGGAAAACATACCAGGATGAGGATCAGTTGTTTTAAACTCTCGACACTCTCACCTAGAGCTTCAAAGGCTAGAGATGCAATTTCAATATGGAAGTTTGTGACCAAAAACAGTGCATCTCCCAAACACACCTAAGATGCAACACTGATGCAACCAGCTTTGCTGGTACAGGTAGCTGGGAGGGGAGATGCAAGACTGTTGTCTCTTGTACCTATTCCTGAATCCATTTTGCTTGTAATTTCACTTTGCAATTTGCACACAGATGTGCATTCTCTTCCTATTCTCTTTTATAAAAATAAAACAAAGCTAAACCTTTTGTGGTTGTTTACTAAACTAAAGGTACATTCTCATCATCTTACAAGTGTGTTAGTTATTCCTCGGAGATTGCTTCATTAGCATGGAGAAAATAATTTTTATAAAAGGTCATTTTAAAGGGAAATAAACAAATGTCTGTGTGAGGATATGAGCATATATAAGAGTGAACAAACTGCAAATTTATGTTTTAAAAATGCTGCTGACTACTTTGACCTGGCAGTCTGTTTATCTTCTGGAGCTGTTTCAGCAGCCAGTCCCCTGAACTGTCTGACATTCTGACACTGGGCACCCTACATGCATGGCAATGCAATGGGAATGTGATGGCTCTTCCACCCTTGGGATGAACAACCTCATTTGTCACATCAAGTGGTGGGACAGCATTACACCCAGGGAAGGAGGAGGAGGTAGGTTAGGTGTCCCCAAAGGCCAGATGGTGCCAAGACCTGTTGAAACACTGTTCTTGGATCCACTTTGCTCTGATTTGTGGTGTCTCACATCATAAGAGAAGCTGTGGGGATGCAAAGTGTTGGCCAGCACTACTTTTAAAACCCCTCCTGATCTACCTGATTCATTCCAGAAGGGGATAATGGGCTGCTATGCCTAAAACTTCCCTGTGGTCAAAAGAGAAACTTATAAAACATGCTTTGTTATTTTTCATGCCCAAATCAGCCTGGGTTATTTTTATGACCAAAAGAGAAACCCCTAAAAACTTGTGGGTTATAGCCAAAGTGGTAAAAGCATCACAAATACTGACACTAATGTACAGGGACTTATTTTTATGTAAGTATTAGTAACACGCAATCCAAGTTCCATCAGACGTTAAAGAATAAACTGCAGCTTTTATGTAGTGGGTCTTTGAGCACCATTGAGGAGTAAATGATTTGATTTTGTGAGCTCTGAGGATTTGTCAGCTGCCTCATATGTATAATTCTGGCTCTTCATATTCCTGCTGCTTCTAATTTAGCAGGACAGCCTCATAATTGAAGCAAATTAACTATTTACACTTGCCACTTCTACCAGGGGAAGAGGACACATCAGCAGGAAAGAATGAGTGGGAAATTAAATTCTTCCCACTTGTGTCAGATCTGCCCTTATATAAACACATTAGCAGTAATTTCATGAGGCGTCAACCATAGGAATAAATACTGAGGGATAAAATAATGAGGTGTTGCTATTGAGCTGAACTGTTGCAGCTAATATTACTGTGCATGAATTCTGTAGCCTGAAAGACAGCATCTGTTACAGCACTCTGACACTTGTTTTACCTGCTTCTTCTCATTGTTAAATTTTGAGTGCCCTGTGTGAATCTGTCCTTCTTCCAGCTGTGGGGCCAGTGCAACATTTAAGTAAACACACAGAAACACATACACACACACAAGTACATACACTAAGCTGTTCACAGGAGGCCAATTTAATTCCTGTTAGAATTCCAGTTAAGTCACTGAAGTTACACCAGAGATTAATTTTGTTGAATGTTGAATAGATATTCAATTCCATTTTTAGAATAACAGAACGTTTATTAAGATCTTTGGCTGAAGTCTTAAAGTTACACTAATGTAAACAAGAACATTTTGTTTGTAATTTGCCACATCTATTACAGCTTTACTAGGACTCCAGTTAGAAACGTAAGGTTCATTTAGTAAATGCACGTCTGGTACTGATTTAAAATTACTTTCCTTTCTCATCTGAGGACAGAAAATGACCTAAATAGCCCTTTTACCCAGTTTAAACCAGTGTTCTGTCTGAAAGCCAGAGACTCGACCGTTTAGCGTGCTGAACCCTCCTACCTGGGGGCTGTTTACCTCCCCTTTGCAGTAAAAGTGTGTGAAAAGGGTAAAGATGTACACAAATAAGCTACAAAAATGGGATGTACAGTATAGTACTGACTAAGGAGAAAAAAAGAGTGTTTGTGATCATGAGAGAGGAACTGGAAAAGTCACTGAAAAAAATATCCCTGTGCTGTTGCTACAGCACTGAGAATGTACCTCCACATATTACAGCTACAGCTGCTTTCCATTCAAAAATTTATTAATCTGGACAGTTTTAGAAAACATTTACAGTGAAAAATGAAGGAAAGTGCACAGTCTTGGCTTCTTAAGATGTGTCATTATTGTACTCAATTCAGAATTTGAGAGGAAACCATGACAAAGCCCACCATGACCACTAAAGTCCCTTTAATTTTTAGACTTCTCTGTATAGATAGGTTTAGACAAACAAAACACAGGCACACACCAGCATTGTTTGCAAATGTCCCTTTTACCAACAGAAATTAATGGGAAGAGTTACAGCATATGACCTAAAAATGCAAATGTCTTCATATGGTCAAATGAGCGGGAATCACAGAATCATAGAACTGATTGGGTTGGAAAAGACCTCCGAGATCATCAAGTCCAACCTTTGCTCCAACTCCAGTCCATTTACTAGATCATGGCACTCAGTGCCACATCCAATCGCAGTTTAAAAACCTCCAGGGATGGTGAATCTACCACCTCTCTGGGCAGGCCGTTCCAATGCCTGATTACTCTCTCTGGAAAGAATTTTTTTCTAATATCCAACTTAAATTTCCCCTGGCAGAGCTTAAGCCCGTGCCCCCTTGTCCTATTGCTGACGCCTGGCTAAACCTCCCTTCAGGTAGTTACAGAGAGTGAGGAGGTCACCTCTAAGCCTCCTCTTCTCCAGACTAAACACCCCCAGCTCCCTCAGCCTCTCCCCATAGGACTTGTGTTCTAGTCCCTTCACCAGCCTTGTTGCTCTTCTCTGGACCCGCTCCAGCACCTCAATGTCTTTCCTGAACTGAGGGGCCCAGAACTGAGCACAATACTCAAGGTGTGGCCTCACCAACGCAGAGTACAGGGGAAGGATCACTTCCCT
>VWZG01009481.1:213785-257733 GCA_013396735.1 Grallaria varia
TAAAAACTGAGGCAAAGTAGGTGTTAAGTACCTCAGCCTTCTCCTCATCCTTGTTAACTATATTTCCCTCCAAGTCCAACAGACAGTGGAAGTTTTCCTTGCCCCTCCTTTTGTTATTAACATATTTATAGAAGGACTGTTTGCTATCTCTAACAGAATTGGCCAAGTACACTTGGAAGTACACTGTTATCTGCTTTAATCTAATAAATTGCAATATTCTCATGGTTAGAGTACCAGAGTGCAATCCATTTCAAGCATAACTCTCCCCTAACTTCAGTAGGGCACCCACCATTATCTAGTTCATAATATTTTCTTTTTTGTCATTCAAATCCTATTTTCTCAAACAACACTTTCCTAATTCTTCGCTGTTTGAAAAACATACGTGGTTATTGCACAAAGCTTTTCAAGCTACAGTCTAATATGTCAGGTTACCAAAATTTTGTTGCAAAGGGTTGGACATACATATACTACCCTTAGGTTGTTACTGTACTGGGTTTCTATACCTATATTTATTCTGTGGTCAATCTTCAGGAATAAACATGTTTTCTACACATTTCAGAAAAAATGGCTCAGCTCATAGGAACAAAGAAGATTTCATTTTAATATGAAAACAGGAGGCTATTTTTCTCTCTCAATAGCTTCATTATGCTATACTTTCTGATTCATTTATATTTACTACTTAAAAAGGAAAAGAAGTTCCAATTTGGGAAACATAATTTGGAAACACGCTTCTATTTAAATTTCAGAATAAGCATTAGCTTCCAAAACATAAAAGCCAGAAGTTTTATGATAATTGAATCCTTTTCAGCAAGTATAATTCATCAATAAAGTAGTCCTGTAATGATGTTACTGTTTCTTTATTTAACTATTTTTGAATTTCTGAAGCTTCTTCGATGCCAAATACCAAATGCTACATTAATCATTTGTATTTTTAGAGTCCAATTTTCCTACCAGAGACATAGGTTTCATAACAGTTTCTAATGCTCTGGATCTGAAAAATTAGGCCTTTAAAATACAGACTAGCTAGTCAGTTAAGATGTCTTGTAATCATTACTTCGTACATTAGATCCCTAATGGAATAAAAAATGAGTTTAAATTTATCCTAGAAAAGAAGATTGCCAATTTTATTTTTTTTTAAAGGGGACTATATTTTATTATTTTTGTACAGTGCTAGATTAGAAAGGTCTTTGGGCTGGAGTTTTAAAAAAATTGCTTAATAGATGACAATGAATAGGCAAACAAAGAGCAACAAAGATATGCTAACCCAAACTCTTGGAAAAATTGGCTTAAAAACCTAGTTGCAGCCATTTTTTTTCATAGATGTGTCATGTGGATTCCATACCACATCATTCTGCTGTGTTTCAACTTAAATTAAGAACAGAGATAGGGAAAATAAATTTTGTTCTGCTGTTTCAGCTTAAGACTTATTCAATTATTGTTTTCAACTCTGAATAGGAAATTGAAATTAAAGCTGGAAATTCAAGATTTTATGCACTTTTCTTAAACAGAATTTATGGAAATAAAGCTCAAAGGAAATGTGCATTTTACAGTCTTTTAGGTTTATCTCTGTTATACGATCTTGAACCATTATTCATGAAGTCAAGTTTTCTGCGTTGTAAGAAGAACAAATACTACGGAAAGAAAAGCCTCAGCACTGCAATAGCCACAAATTAAAGGTCTGGATAAATAAATAATTTTTTGGTTGGTGTCATTACTAGAGAAATATATGTCAGCTAGAGAGACAGATGCTGTAAGTCCAGGTCTTGGCCTTTTCACCATTTCAGAGAAAAAAAAAAAATCGTATGACCAGATTTCAAGAACAGGGAGTGATTCTGAACAACAATCTTTCCATGGAGTAGGACCCAATTTAAGCCAGATAGCACAGTCTACAGTTTCTCAGCTTTGGTCAGAGGTCCTGGCCCAGCACAACAGGAAGCAGGCTGCTTCTTGCATCTTTGGGCAGTCTGCTGAGCAGTGGCTACTCCTGGTGTGGCTCAGAGCACTGTCCCTCCTAGAAGCTGGAAGGTATGTGGAACAAACAGGAATGGCATTGAAACCTCTGTACTTTTTCTGGGTAAAAAATGAACCAACATCATCATGGTCCAAAAAAGTAACGTTCAACTACAGAACTGTTTTACTGGGAAGATCTAAATAGCCTGTCAGATCTAGAACACTAGCCTTTGATGGTCATATTAAAAAAGGGAGAAGAGAGAGACAACACAACAAAATAACTCATGTGCCAGGCCAAGTGACTTCTCTGACCCCTGGGTTCACAAAGTTACCCTTCCTTAAGCTAAACCTTCCAAATGCTGGACTTTTTCACTGGTGAATACTTGATAGCATAAGTCTGGGGGTTTTATTTTGCCTTTTTCTTTTTTTTTAATTAGTCAATGAGTGCTAAATCTTGATTCTTATTACAGTGGTATACACTGGTATATTTAACAGGGATCTAGATGTACCTACACTATCCAGTTATTAACTCAGTAAACCTTTTTTTTAAGCCCAAATAATTTTATATACCAAAAGATTGTAAGAAGATTTTCCTTTAACTCTTGATCTTATTAGCTGTAATTTTGTAGTAATAATGTGTGAATGAATGAGATTCAGTTTGGTGCCAGTACTTTTCCACTCCCTGTGTTGACACTGACCCCCACCCAGGTAGCCAATATAACTCTCACCCAGCATAACCTCTCCTTCCATATCTGTTTCCTTCTTAAAGTTCCCGTTTCTTTATCAATCCAATCCACTCTATTGGCAGTTAGTAAAAACACAACCAATAACAACAAAAAAGCAATGGTATTCTATAGTGAGGATGAATGGTATTTGCCAACTGCCTCCACATGAACATGATGAGCTTCCAGTGCTGCCCACTTTTACAAAGCGTATGACTGACTTGGAAGGATTTCTGCAAAGGTTCAGGTCCAGCTCTGCCAACCTTGTTGCAGAACTAAGGCCCTTCTATGGAAGATGGACCTAAGTACAGGATGTGATTTCCACAGCCCACACATATCCTAGAGGATATGCCAGAACACTGTTCATTTGCCAGTGTCCACCCTACGCCTCTTTGGGTCAACACATCACTGATCTCTTTCATAAAAGCCACATGGTTTGGGAGCAAAGGTAAGCTCAGCTTCCCTTCTGGCATTGTGGGATCATGGGGCAGGGAAACATCTGCAACTGGGAGCTCAGATATATGTCAGGTCCCACTGCACAGGTCTAAGCTTTAGCAGCAAGACCCCCTTACACTACAGTGTCAACACACAGGACAATGCCATCATATAATCCTAAGGGCCACTACTTTTGGCATAAAACAATCCTAACTATAATCCTAAGGCTTGTGTCACACCCCAAAACTAAGAAAATTCTTTTACTGGTTTCATACAGAAAAAAATGAAACTATACTCTCCTTATCTCATTCTCTTTAAATCATATTCCTAAGATGCCACATATTCAGGTTTCAGCCTGGCAAACAAAAAAAGCTGCCTACCGTGCTTAGATGCCCCTGATAACACTTTCCTGAAACAAAGCCTCTGAGCTATAGCACATAATGTACCTGTTTTTGTTCTTCTCCTAAGCCGTCCCACATTGAAGCTACAATTTTAGAGACTTCACCAAAAGTAGCATTGGGGTTTTGGCCCTTGATGGCTGCTTGAGTGTCTCGAAAGAACAGTGCATAAGCAGACACAGGTTTCTGTGGCTCATTTGGGTCCTTCTTCTTCTTCTTTTTGGGAGTTTTGGGTTTCTTTCCCATATCTGAAGCAGGTCTCTTCTCACCACCATTGACCTGCAACATAAAATTAGAAAAGAACTATTAAAAAAAGCCAGTTTTATTCAGTGCATTGCCACAGCCTCTGTGATATAAAAGTTGTGGATTTTGCATGCAAAACCAGAATTTTTGTTGCTATCTTTAATAATCCAAATGTTGACACTCTCTGACTTAGTCACATGTATAAAATTCACTCTAAGTATTTCAGATTATGTAACTTCCCCCCTTAAAGTACATTATATTTTGCTTTCATATAATTGCTATAATTTCTTTTATAGTTTATCCAGTCATTTTTTCACCTTTTCTAAGTTTTATTGTTAATGGCTATAACATGGGTATAATGAAAAAACTCAAATGAAATTGGTTTTTCTATAGCCTGACTACCAGTTCAACAACACTAACCATCTGCAGACAGCAGGAACACTGTCATCTCTACCTTTTGCTTATTTTCACCCTTTCCCAGAGTGACCCCAGACTACTGTACAAATCAATTTCTTCTACGACTGGCAGTACACTTTCCAGGGACTTTGAAGAGAACCTGACTGTGAATTAAACAATCAAAGTTATAGACATTCCCCTACACACCTTCTAATTAAAGTCTGAAGAAACAGAGCTTTACCAGCATAGAGCCCCTCGAAGGATCAGTTCTGATCCATCTGGATTTAGCTGAACCGTTTTTTCATCTGCTCATGTAAAAGCAAATGGTTTGGGTAAAAGAGTGAAAGAGGAATGGTGTATGGAGGAAAGTTCACGTGCATTATTTATGCACCACCTGAAAAAAACTGCACATGAGCATTTGTGCAAACACCGAAGTACACTGTTTTCCTAGTGAAGCTGGTGAAGGGTCTAGAGCACAGGGCTTGTGAGGAATCTGGGGTTGGTTACTCTGGAGAAAAGGAGGTGCAGGAGAGATCTTATCACTCTCTACAAATGCCTGAAAGGAGGATGTAGGAAGGTGGGCACTGGGGTCTCAACAAGCTATAGAATGAAAAGAATTAGAAGAAATTACCTCAAGTTGCACCTGGGGGAGTATAGTCAGATATTGGGAAACATTTCTTTACCAAAAAGGTTGTCAATCACTGGAATGGGCTGCCCAGGGAAGGGGTGGAGGCACTCTCCCTGGCGGCATTTAAAAGATGTGCAGATGTGGCACCTGGGACATGGCTCAGTGGTGGACTTGGAAGCGTGAGGTTAATGGTTAGACTAAATGATCTTAAAAGACTTTTCCAACCTCAATGATTCCATGACTTATAAGCACATAAGGGGACACTGACCTGATTCTTCAACAGATTGGAACTCCATAGCAGAGGAGATTCTCTTGATAAGATCACTTAATTTACTATACCTGTAGCAATGATGTGTGATCTTACAAGTGGTTTCAAAGGCTTTTTTCTTTTGTAGGCATGACCAAAGTAGTGTGCATCATAAGCATTTTGAAGTATGAGAAGATGAAGAGCATAAAAGGTATGCTCCAGGCTAAGGATCTACCAGGCATGACTTCTTTCACTTCCTTGTATTAGTATTTTTTAATAATGCATATCAAGTGATACAGAAGAATAGAGGTGTTCAAATCAGTAGAACTGCATGAGTAAAATGGTTGGAAACCCTCATTTTGGGAAAAAAAGCTTTTTTATTTTTCTCTACGCATCACTGTGTGGTGTCCAACAGAACCCAGGTGACTACAGTGAACAATCTGGACCTCTGTGGCTTACTAAAAACAGCAACAAAGTGATGATCAAAATTTGAAAATGACATTGATTGTTTCCTGGGCATTATATTACAATAGATGCATCTTTAATACAAAGTTAATGGGCACACAGTCTATTGGCAGCAGGTAAAACAGAAGCAGTGTGCTACCCATTATTAAGTCATCCATCTTTCAGTCTCTTGCTATTATTTCATTCCACAGGGTACACAAAAACACCAGTTAAAAGAAAATTAACTAGGACTCCCTAGTTAATTTGACATCCATTTAAACTCTTCAGAAGACCTGTGCAAACTCCATGAGCAATAAGACTAGAAAACAATTTGTTTGATGGTTAAAATTTTCTCTCTGTGATTTGTTAAAGTTTTCCTCTTTTCAGAGTATTTTTGAACCAAGGAGATTTTAAAGTTCTCCGTATGTTAGGATACCACTTTACTTCAACTACCCTTAAACCAGGTGATATACTATAGAAACTTGTGTAAGATGCCTTCTGGTAAACTGTTCTGTGAACAGCTCTAAAACCTTATTCTCCAGCCTTAATGATCAAGACACTTCAAAAACCCACTGTTAAAAACGGAGTACTCACAGGGGAAATTCTGTTTGTCTTATATGAAAATAACAAAATAAAAAGAATACAAGAATTCCAGTACTAATAACCTTGCAAATGGCTGGGATGATGGCCTACCTTATGCTCCCATCAGTCTATCAGCTTCATAGACTCCACTTCTAACCACCAAAGCAGAGACAGATGGAAAATAAAATAAAAACCATATATATTCTGCTAGGCATAGACTTGTGCCTCAAAATCCCTGGAGGTGTAGTTAGCTCATGGTAATCCACCTCCTGTCATGGCTTATTGCTTAATTATGGTGATGTATTTAACTTATTTATCACAAGAAGGCAATAATCTTTCACTTTAAAAAAGTGTACATTAACCACGTTGCACATATAATAGATCACAAGAATATCTAGTGTAGGATTTAAAACTATCAAGTAAGGCACATCGTTGATATCTAAATGTCCCTTGAGAACTTGGAAAATGTCTATAAGCATATTTAAAATAAACTGCAATAGTACCAAAGCCTTTAATGGAGCTAGGAGAGTTTTTTATGCACACTATCTTGCAGTAATCGCTGTAGTTTAAAATAGATTTTAATCAAGCACCATCTGCATAATAGGCTGAACAGACAACATAGAATTCTACTTATAACTCCTATCATATAAAGTAAATATTGTAAAACCTCTGCCACATAAAGAGATTATGCTGCAGCAGTTCCTTAGTAATTGTGTTTCTGTTATTTAATTCTTGCTACTTGTAGTCCTTTCACTATCTTCCCTCTAAAATACATTATTTGAATTTCTCTCATAAGTGATATGCAAATGAGAATGGAAGAGAACCCTGATATCTATGGATGAAGAAATACTTATTTACAAACCAGTAATGTTTCCAGCAGCTCACAATTATGCTTGGCAATAACCAAGTACATGTTTAACGATCCAACAGTATGAATTATGGCAAGAATTACATAAATGTAATAGTCCAATGTTGGGGTGTTCAGAATAAAGCACGTGCTAAGTGGCCACTTTGTTTAGAATGTTTTTATAGTTACTTACAACTATTGATTTTTAAGTTCTCGTTTTTCTTCTTCTTCTAATGATAGCCCTACATATGTGATTTAGAAGAATTCAGAAGACTTAGTGATGTACACCCGTTGCAGAGATGATATCCTTAGTCTGAGGCTACATTTCATATTTCCATGGACCCAGCAGCTTTCTGACTGTCTATCTAGCCTTACAATTATGCTACTCTTGTTACTGATCTTATGGTCAAGCAACCTCAGCTGTCCTGCTTTTAGAGCAACAGCAAATAGGGAAACAGCCCTCTATACTGCAGCTCCTTTCCCCTTTTTTGTGCAAGGGAATATAAGACAGCTGAACTCTGAACAGCCTATATGAAAGAGTCTTTATGAGAATGAGTACTGCCAAAAAGTATTTAGCAGCTGCTCCCATTCGTTCTGTGTATGTTGGATAAGGCTTTGAATGTTTATCACAGAATGAACATCTGAGAAGCTCAGCACATGACTAATTTTATTAGTTTGTAAAGTTTCCCTACTACTGGAATTTGGAATATATACATTAGCTGAAATGGTAATTTTCTTAACGTATGGAAAACAGTGTTTCATAGGGATACAACTATATTATTAGTCCAAAGATACATAATGTACATATTTGTTTGTACTTTCCATCATCCTCTTTCTAGAAGTTCATGCAAATATGAACAGAACATTGAGATTTCTGTATTTTTTTTCTCTAGATAGAAATATGTATAGTTGTTAGGGAGCTCTCTACCATCATGGCTAGCCTTCGCGAATGAAGATTTGGGAAGGGCTCCACCCACACTTGCTGCAAGTGCGCTGATGGCTAAAGAGGCCGATGCGAGACAGGCAAGTCCGGTTGCAAAAGGCACAGCAGAAAGTCTCCATAGGTGGTGTTGGTGCCTGAACCGCCTGCATGCAGGGTTGGGTCTGCGGCTTCTAGTGCACCTTCTCACCTGCCATTTCGTCCCTCATCTGTCGCTGCAGGGCTTTGCAAATGTGGGTGAGTCCTTTGAGCCTGTGCAGTGGATTTTTTAGGTGAGGCGCAGCGTGCGCAGAACTGGCCCCACCCTTTAGTCCTAAGGTTCATCTGCCAGGGCCTAGCAAGTTTGGATGGTGGCAGCGAATTTCTCTGGATGTAGCTTTAGCTATAGTATCCTTCTCTTAGATGGATGGCCTTACAGGGCTAAGCGAGCTCCATCTGCCCGGTTTGGAGTTAGAGTTGTCCTTAGAGCCCATCCTGCCTGTGGACACACTTTGTCTGACCCTTCAGCTGAGACCTGACTAGCATGGGAGACCCTACCAGAGGTACAACCACTGCCAGCATAGCTCACAGCCTCATAAGGGCACGCAAGCTTCTCCCCCACGACAAGGGGGTGTCCGTGGAGAAGTCTCTACCAAATGTGCTATCAAAAAGCCAGTGGCTTCTCTTTCACACATAAGGCTGAGCTTTCAGCTGGTATAAACTAAAGAAGGACATCTGACACTGAAGTGATTTTCCATTTGAAAATGTACTTTGTCTTTTTGATCAATGTTGGTACATAGGCAAACATCTTCTCCTGCTGGTTAAATAGGGAGAATGTCACCGTTGCTATTAACGATATGATGAATTCAGAGGGAGTTGTTTTTTACGCAGCCCTCATGGCAAGAACATCCTACTGACTCCGTGAAATGAGGTCTACCAGTCCTACAGGACTGGAGCATGTGCTCCTCTACTGAAGGACTGACTAATGAGCTCTGGCTCTGAGCTATTAAGTAATATCACACATCTACATAATAGTTTATAAATCAAAGAGAAATCACCAAATTCATGTAAAAGATAGAGGTTTTCACAAGAGACAGAACAGCTGGTTTATCTCTCCCTGTACCCATCCAGTGCCTTTTTTCACTGGGAAGAGGATTTCCAGAGGTAGAACATTCACAGGCCTCTTCAAAGCCAGTCTGAAAAAATGTAATACTTTTGTGTCTGGGGAGAAAGATCTCCAGAGAAAACTGGTTTACTCTGAGCATTCATATCCATTCACTTCCAGGAAGAGCAATGTGACAGAAAGATACAGAGTTTTAAATCATGAACTACAACAATATGCTAACTCCTCAGGCTGAGCATTCAAACCCTTTTGCCTTTTACCGAGGGAACTACTGCAGAACCATTGCATTGGATCAGGCGTGCCAGCCCACTGCCTGCCTCCAATGATGGCCAGTCCCAGGTGTTTTCATGAAGCCCTAAAAAATTCCCCAGAAGACAGGCAAGACATTACCTGCTCCCCATCAAGCTTGTTGTTTAAACCATACTAGTCAGAGAAGAATTTAAACCCTCTGTTATTTTTAACTGAATTTAATAGCCTTTAAAAATTTCCTCTTAGCAGAGAAATTATATAATTTTAAGGCAATGTATGTACTTCACCATCCTGAATTTAATTTTTGTGTGCCTTTTGTCACCTTTTTTTGTTTAGACTGAGCATGAGAGAATTTTAAAGATAATTTTTCCAAAATATAATGCCTTGTTAAAAAGTTGAACATTATATAAACATTCAACATTATATAAACTTCCACAAAGAAAGGACCAAGTTTTTCTCAGTCTACAGTGTTTTGTATTTTTCTATTGAAAACAATAGTTTCAGATAACTACTGCTCGCATGAAACCACACCCCTACACTTTCGCTAGTACAAAATGCTACAGCAAAAAAGTACATGAAAAATATGGGTGAAATAACTGAAGTATTTGGTAGAAACAGAAAGGAAATCTTAATTATTTGAGTGGATGTTTTCTCCAGAAGTTCAGAGCATCTTGCACACTCCCACCAATATATGTAAAAATATTAGCAAAGCAACAGGAGTAGCAAATAAATTATTCTGAAAAAGCAAAGGCTGCCTGGAATTATTTTTACAGAGTTATATTCTAAAGTCTCCTTCAGTAAGGAAGTGCTCATTTAAAATGTATGAATTATTCAGTAATTTTTAAAATCTAAAGTTTGTGAAATCAGGGGAATGTCCTGAAATAAAACTTTTGAATCAGAATTTATTCAAAATGTAGTAAAACATACGTCTCCAATTACATGATTATTTTATAGCTTGAGGCATGAAAAACAATATAATTTGAAAACTAATCAGACTTACATTTCTTGACTGGATTATACCTCCTCAGTGACTCACAATATGCTTTCTTCACATTCCTTGCAAATCTGCAACTTTTCCCCACAAGACACGGCTGTGGTACACTACATGGTACACACTACACTATAGGAGTGCTCTGACAGGACTGCTGTTTTGCAGTGACCATAAAATAAAGAGGTACTCAATTACAATATGCTCTATTCCTGGTTTAAGGGATGGCTTCGTGCTAAGTCCCAATCTTTCTGTGTCTCAGCTTTTCAGTCTGCAAAATTAAGATAATAGACTTGTGTATTTTTGGGAGGTTTTCAGGATTTGGGGAGATTTGGGAGATTTTTGCATGCAAAACCTGCTATACAGATTGACATTTATCCTTTAAAGAAATTTATTATGTAAATTACTCTTATTGCTTTATGCCTGTACTGACACTAAAATGAAGCTTAAACATGTCATGATGAAGTGTCAGCACCTCTCAAAGTATAAATGCATAATGGGCCTTCCAGGTTTTCAAGGTAAGAATTTTAAAGTTCATAGGATCTTTCTGTTCTGGTTGCTATGATGTTCTGTTTACTCATCCTGTGACCAAGTAGCAAAGACTAGCACATTGCACAGACTGTTCACACTTTTTATAGCAGTAACTTGATCTTTAACTGGGAACAAACATCCCTGCTATGCAAGTGAGAAAACTCAACCCTTACATTAAAGTCCTAAAGAAATGACTATCCTTTGAGTGTTTAACAGGATTCCAATTTGCTCTCATTAAGAGGAACAATGTAATTTACTCAAGCTGCCTGAAGAATTGACTGTATATTCATAACCCTTTATTCACTTCAGTCAACCACCAATAATATACAAAATATCACCTTAATAACTGTGACCATACGATTCATTTAGCAGGTCCTAAAAATATCCAGCATTTACATAGTAATCCTAGCATCTAAGCCTACCTTAGAGCTATCTTCTCCTTCATCTTCATGGACTGAACTGGATGGTGAAGGAGTTGCAGATTTGCTTCCAGGTGGAGAGGGCGAGTTGTGAGGAACATTGTTTCCACCCATATTCAAACCAAGCTGTGCACTGAGCTGGGACTGGTTAATAGTAGTCAGCTGCCCGTGCTGCATCATTCCTGGCTGCCTAACATCTGCAGGTTGAACCCTCGGCCTCATGGTTGCCATCTGAGGATGGGAACTATACTGGGCTCCTTCTGTATTCCGTAAATCTTGCATCTACAAGAGGAAAAAAACTGCATTAAGCATATCACTAATAAAGTGTTCTTTCTTTTAGACCTCAGTTGGCCTGATTGGCTATGTAAGGCTTAAAGGAAATGGCAAGCACTTAAATAGACATGTAAATACTGGAAATAAACAGAGTAAGGATATGATTGACATTTGCATAACACTGACTGCTATAAACTATTCAGGCTCTAGCCTCAGCCCTTGGGAATAGCAAAATAGCAATGAAAGCTTGTTTTTTTTAATAGTGGGAACAAAAGGGCACTGCTTGCTGTAACTGCTCGTAGACTATTTCTGAAATGCTAACAAATAGGGACAGGTTTGCACTCTGAAGTTCACACCTAGATCAGAACATGAACAACCTCAAAATTCAAGACAATTTCCAGATTCTGCTTTTTTAATATAGGAATTTTGTGTTTGTAAATTGTGAATTTAGGAGCTGCAGGTTTCAGAATTTGAATATCTAATATTAGATCCAAATTTTGTCTGGTGCTGCCCAATGAGATACTGGACTTCTCAGGATCCAGACCACTGACAAGAAGGAATCATTGATAGACTGATTAAAGGATTTCTGAGTTGGTTTACTGTTAAGGCATCTGTGAACAGAAAGTTCAGAAATCACAGGATTGACAAATGAATCCATTGTGCTATGTGGGTCACCACTTCTTAGCATTAACGAGACATACTATCTTAATGCAAGCAACAAATTCAGTCTCTGCAAGGATAAGAATTAAAAGCACTGGAGGATGAAACTCCTTTCTTGTCCAGAGGTCAAATGCACCATACACACAGACCTCAGCAGATTGTCTGTAACATCTTTTCAGTATACTCATAGAGAAACACAACAAATAGCAAAGCGCATCACAGAGAAGCTCAGATTTAAGCTAAGGTGTTCTGTGCATGATTTCACATTGAAGTGTCAATTCAGAGCTCAAATGAAATAGTTGTCTTTCTGTGCATCAAACAAATATGCTTTATATATGAAGTGGAATCTGACAGGAGCTACGATTGTGTAAGTTCCATTATGATGAGGACATGCGTTAATGGTTCAATATATTAACATAGCCACACTTATTCTACTGACAGTCTTTGTTAGACATGTTATGTGAATTGTCTAAAGACTACTCAGATTTTATTTTTCTTTAAACCTTTTATAACTCATGACTTCTATAACCTATCTCTCACTCATACACACACTCCCACATATCTCAACAATCTGTAAGATACCTTTCAACTAGTAACACACAGAAAAAAAGTAAAGATAAACCTGAACGTCACCTTTTCTCTTAGTATTGATAGTGTAAAACTGCATCGATTTTAGGGAGATTTTTAATGAGATTTTTGTAAAGGTGACTGGTTGGCAGTAAATCAAACTAATAATACCATTAGTTATGGCATACTTACCACTTTACCTGTACTTGTGGTCTTGAAAAGCATTTGAAATGGCTTCTGACAATGTGACATCACAATAGCTATTTATGATGCTTTGGAAATTAAAAATTTTTGCTAAGAAAGCGTTATTGATAGAAACATTTTTCAAGTTCATTTAATGACTACCAAAGCACCAGATGAAAGGACTGGAGAGAGCACAGTAGATGAAATAAAATGAAGGTTGAAATTTGAATCCTGGTAGACATTTATATTTTTAAATTACTGGTGATTTCCTGGTCCCTTCCCTCCAGTATCAGCATCCCTCCTTGCCAAGCATATTAGCCTTGAAGGCTATCATTATCTCTGCCTCTAGCAGGCAGCCTGTACCAAAACAGTTGTGCCCGTGAAGCTGCAACTCCTGCTCAGCGCTTTGCTCTGGATCCAGTTGCTGAGCTGGACAGCAACTGGGGATGTGGAGTGGGAGTGTGGGCGCTCTGGGTCCTCTTGGCCAGCTTGAGGCAAGGGAGTAGGGGATGGAAAGCCACACAGACCCTCACCTGCTGGGCGCAGGGAGGCAAAACCCTCCCCAAAGCACTCCCTTCACCCTGTCTACGGTGCCCATGTTTCAGTGTGGGTGTGTGCCTTCCCCAAGGACCCTCCACCCTGCAGGGTCCGAGCCCACACTGTTCTGCCTGCAAACCCCTTCAGTTTTCATGGGCAGGACCTTACGGTGATGAATAAACCCTGCGTCAAAAGGCTGGAAAAGCATGACTGCTTTTTAGTAGGAATAACCATCCTAATGATGATATGAACTCTAGGAAGGACAAGCACCATCTGATACTCCTAACTCTTATTTTGAATGAACTTGCAAATTATCTGCCTCTAAAAGCAGGGCAAAGGTTAACATTTAAATTACTTTTTCTTGAGTAAAATACAATACCATTGCTTTAACTGATGCACAGGAAGTTCCATGTGAACACGAGGAAGAATTTCTTTACTGTGCAGGTGACTGTGCCCTGGAACAGATTGCCCAGAGAGGCTGTGGAGTCTGTCTCACTGGAGATGTTCAAGAACCATCTGGACACAATCCTGTGCAATGTGCTCTGGGATGACCCTAGGTTGGACTAGATGACCCACTGTGGTCCCTTCCATACTGTGATTCCACTTTATTCAAAAAGATCTCTCCTTTATTAAAAACTCTTCATATGAACTTCAAATATTATCAGATGTAGATAATATCAGACACAGAACATTCTGTGTTTGTTGTCTTTAAACAACGTATATTTTTTAACAGTTTGATACAGTTTTAGGCCCAGCACTGAACATAGACTGTGTTTTCAGATAATACAACACCAGCTGAACAGTACTGAATGCATCCCCATACCAAACACATATGTATATACATATATCTCTCTATGTATCTCTATATATCTATATATTTGCAAGAGAACACTTTACTAGGGAAATTCTGAGGACTGCAAATGAGGTGGTACAGTAGAAAAAACCCCAGTATCTTTCTTTTGACATGAATTCAGTTTCTCTTCTGAATTTTTACATTGGGTGAAAACCAGGGGCCTTCAGAAAACCAGGTGTAAACAGCAAGTTAGCTTAACAGTCCATGTTCTCTTTTAGATGTTAAGCCCCTCTCTCCTCCATGGGAGCTGCCTGCAGACAACATGCTAGTGTAAGTTCATTGCACAGAGCTGTGGCCCTCAGGATCCACAGATGTGATCCACATCTGGAGATGAGGCTTCTAGCTCACCTCTTTGCCATGCACTGCAGAGCCTCCCTTCTCATATCCTGCCCCTTCCTAGTGAAATAGTGTAATTGTCTAAGAAAATGGAAAAAGGAAAATGGAACCTCCGTATTCCTTGAGTAAAACCAGGCAGCAACCCGCAGAAATGTGAAAAGCTGTGAGGCTACACCATGGAGAACATGCGATGATGAACCTTCAGGTTTCCTGAAGGATCAACAAACAAAAAACTGTCCCATCTTCTCTATTGGGTTCTACAACAGACTCAGCCACGAAAACTACACTCTCAGCTCATTTCTGAGAGGTGATGCTATGTCCCTGTTTCAGATGCCATGATAACTTGTCTCTGCAGGAACAGTGACACTAATCAGACACACTCTGTCAACATTACATGCAAAGTAGGACAAATTTCTTCTAAACTACTTCAAAATAAGAAGCTCCCTATTCCTTGTTTCTCCAGATGGAGTTTTACAAAACCCACCGATGTGTAGCTGTGCTAGAGCCATATTGAGTACACAAAGGCAATATTGCAAACACACTCCTGACAACTGCAAAGCTGAACACAAATCCTGATGGATGGCAGAATGCCAAATGAAAGAACAAAGTTAAAGAGTTTTTAGTGTTAAAGAGGATAAGGACAATCTTAAACTGATATCTTTGATGGTCTCTGTGATGAGGTAATAATGATAATATCTGCCACTTTAATATCATTCTCCATCTGTCAGTTCCAGGATGTTTCACAACTATGTTATATTCAGCTTTAGAACACGACTGGTTTTATTTCGGTTTTACTAATGGGGAAGCTATAATACATTTCTTTTCATGGCTATTTTTTTTTCTGTTTGCATTTTTGCTTATAAGCAGAAACTGAGCATTCACCCATGAAAATGCATGACTGCAAATTAAAGACATAGCACAAGTCACTAATTCTAAGGTGTGTACCAAAACCCCTTATTGACATGTGGGTAGTGCAAAACCAGAACGTGGTTGTCTGCCTGAAAAAGAGCTCCTACTGCCCTGCTCAGAGCTCCTGAAGTACTAAGAACAAAGCTAAAGCGCTTTAAACATCAGACCATCGTTCAGCCCAACAGCTTAAAGTAAAACCAAAGCAAAGCATGGAGAGCAGAATACAGTGATATCATCCCTGCACAGAAACATCTTACTGCAGAACAATGTGAGTGCAGTATCCTAATCACAGAATCACAGAAAAGAGTGCTAGAAGGGACCTCAGAAGGTTATTTAGTCCAACACTATCTCACAGCAGGATTAGCTATACCTAAATCATTTCTGACAGATGTTTGTCTAACCTCTTCATAACCTCTCTAGGCAATTCTTGTGCTTAACTATCCTTACAGTGGAAAGGGCTTTTTTCCATAATGTCTCACCGAAATCTCCTTTGTTGTAATTTAAACCTACTACTTTTTGCTCTGCTCCCAGTGGACATGAGGAATGTTTTTCTGCTTTTCTTTATAGAAAATATGTACACACTGGAAGGCTACTATGAATTTCCTTTCAGTTTTTTTTTTTTTTTTTCCCAAACTAAACAACCAAACCTGAAGACTGAAAGACTTTGTTCGTACGCTGCGTTTTCTACACCTCTAATCATTCCTTCTGCTGTCCTCTGGACTATATCCAATAACCTTCATATTTCTTGAAATACTGTCCTCCAAAGTCCACAAAACATTCTTATCTGACACAGTATTCAGACAGAATCCTTCATCTCTCAGAGGATATAGCACATAGCAATAAAAAACCCTCCACAACTGAATTATCTGCCTTTTTGATACAAGCTAGTTAACCCATGCAAGATATAGAAAGAGCCAAATTGCAGGACTCTTAACTAAAGTCCCAGAAGGTGGTTTTAGGAAGCAAATTTTTTTTTCTGAGGCATTAGACAGGCAGTTTCAAATGGAATATGCTGTTAGCAAACTCATTCACATTATTTTTCTTGTTATAATTAATAACTGTGAGGCAACCTCTCTCTGAAAAGTCACAGAAGTCCCAATTGTCCCTCCTTTATTTAAATTTAGTTTTAATAAATGTTATCATTAAATGAAAGAAGAAAGACAGGTTGCCTTAACAGATTGAAGTAAATACAACAGGTCTAAGTACATGCAAGAAACACTAGGGATTACACACATTAAAACATAAGGAGAAATACACAGGGGTTACTCACTGAAGCGAGTGGAGATCACATATCTCACTACCCCAAGCAAATTTATATGAAGGCACAGCAGACATTAAATCTATTACCACCATCAGGTCTTGCAATGATTTTTTGCTTAGTCTTCTACTAGCTGAATGCCCTCGTGAACATTTCTGATGGATTTTGCAGACGTGGCTGATAGTTCTTTGCTTCTTGTCTAAGTGGTGGTCAAGGTAAGTCAGAGAGTAAAAATTTTTCAAACTATGGTTAAATCAATTAATTAAAAAAATAAAAATTGAGAAAAACCCAGGGGATCTTAAGTGTTATCTATGAAGATATCATAGTGTGCTTCCTTCTTCACTGGCATGAACCAACAGAGTCACCATGTAGGTATCACAGACATTCTTTGGTAGGCAGAAGGAATTTCTGTCAATAATAATATTCTCATTTATATTCCCAGGAAACTTGTGCTGCTACCTCTGCCATGTTAAATCTGAATGTTTGTCAGTTCCCAAATAATGCTACATTAAAATGCCCTGATTGTGCCAACCTACTGAAAAGCCATGAGATTCACTTAGAAATTTTACTGCTTTTATTTTAGGTGTTTTAATTTTCTTCTACCATAAGCCAATCTGCAAGATGTTTTTCAGTGACACAGAGATGCTCATTAAAAAAAAGAGGAAAAAAGTGAATTCCAACATAATGACTTGACTCTGTAAGTGAAGATTTCAAAAGAGAAGAAAAGGTAACAATAAGTTGCCAGACAGGTTTGTGAGAGCAGGCACACTGAGAAGGAATTTTGTTTGGGAAACGCTACCTACCATTTATGATCAAAATAATTGATAAAACAAAAAAAGCTCATAACTGTTTTTATGCCACAAAATGAGAGTAATATTCATCATACATATAAGGAACAAACTCTCTAGGGAAGTGGTCACAAGACCAAATCTGACAGAGTTTAAGAAGCATTTGGACAATGCTCTCAGGCACATAGTGTGACACTTGGGGATGGTCCTGTGCAGGGCCAGGGTTGGATTTTGATGATCCTTGTGGGTTGCTTCCAACCCAGGATACTCTATGATTCTATACAAACAAAGCTAATCTTAAAAAAGTGTCTAAAATGCAGAAATGTCCATTTAAGAACTCAGTTCTTACTGATGATCAAGCAGTAGTGACTTGTGGTTATTCACTGCATGTAGTTGGTTAAGATCCTAAATTAATAGCAAGTGAATCAAAAGCAAACCAAGCAGTTTCATCTCTTGTTTTCCATCATGGAGATGCTATTTCATGAGATAACTTAAAACTTGAGATAATTCGAATATCTGTATTTATACACCAGAGAAAAACAAGAAGTGACTCCAATACTTAGAGGTCTGAAATCTGACAGGAAGTTTGGGTTTACTGATTACAGCAGCTAAAACTGGCAAGAGGTATGTGTGTCCTGTCATGAATGAAAACTGATCAAACCCAAAGACTCTCATACTATTAGAACTTTGTTTCCATTCAGTTAAAGTAGAAATTATAGTAGAAATTATATTTGCAAGCAAGTCTTGCTTTAGCACAGATATAAGCAGAGTGCTAAACAAAGATTTTTTATGAGAGCTAAGGTTACTGTAAAATGACCACAGAGAACCATCTGAAACACAATAAAAGGAATAACTCTAAGCACCACCTCACAGAGGAAGGGGATCTGTGTTTTCATCATCTCATTTTTACAATTCTCTTCTCTATCAGCTAATTATATAATGAAAGACTAAATTTTAGAGGAAGTGGGTATTTGGGGAACATTCTAGGGCTGTACACAAGCGTATTTTATATAGTATGCCCATGGCATAAAAGGAAAGCATCACTCAAAATTTCTGTTGATTAGGAAAACAGTCTTAAAATTAAACAGCAGAAACCTCACATGCAAAGAAAACCCTAAACTAAAAATAATAAAACCCCTCTTATTAGAACTACTACTCTAATCTTTTAAAAATTATTCTGTTAAAAATAAAACCACTTCAGATTATTTTATATAGTACTGGTTCTGTAAGTAATCTTAAGGCCTTGTAAAGAAATTATATACTCAAAATTTGACTGCAAAATTTTATAGCATGATCACATAATGACAAAAATACAGCAATACACAGTTTCTATATTTCTTGGTACACAGTTAATTTGGTGACTATTAACATTCTTTTCTACTTTATGTTTTAATATCCTTTGAGTCACACAGGGCCAAGGTCTCAAAACTAATCATAAAAAAACTACCAACTGCTATTCACTCTAATATAATAACCCTTTATTTAAAACAACCTCCAATAAATTTCATTAAAAGGGTTAAAAACCTATTAAATGTCAAAGAATTTGCCTGACTCAAAGTTCTAATAAAGAAACAGAATAAGCTTTCTTTCTGAATTATTTAAATCTTTACTGACTGTGCACTGAACCATGAAATTAGAAAAGTGCTATTAGAAGTGTTCTCTGGTTTTTATAAAAGTTGTAGCATAGAATATATCAGACCACAGTCTATAACTAGACTAGTTAAAGAAATAGGTTTTTAATCCTGAATACATGGTTTTCACTGATATAAAGGGTCATAATTAAAAGTCTGGCCTGAAAGCTGAAGATAATAAAATTATTATTACAGCAGCATACATGTTCATTTGGTATATTCTGGATGCATGTTTCCATTTTAATTTGGACAAATATCTTCAATTTCATTTGATCTTGCAAAGTCCACCAATTTGGACCTTCTCAGCAAACAATTAAGCTTTTAATAGTGACTCATTTTAAAGAATTAATGGTGAATAATTTGTGTTATCTTTTCCTCTTTTTTAAAGTGCCTAATGCTTAACAGCAGGTATAGGTTGACAGCAGACAAATGGCAACTTGGAAGTACAAGGCAACTACTCTTGCGCACATCTCCTGATAACAGAATTATCCCTACAGTGTTTTTTGCAAATAACAACAGAATAATTTTCTGTTTCACCACTTATTTGCATAGGGAAAACAATTACGCATTTCACATTTATTTTAGTGATGCGAAAGAGTAAGAAGAATATTCACAGGTTCACTCAAACACACCTGAATCAACAGCCTTTCATCAAAAGAAATGAAGTCAGAAAGATGCTCGAGAGAGACAATATTGACTCCCCTTCTTATATACAATAAAAATAGAGGCATCCAGAGGACATGAAATGATTAAGTCCAGGAATACAAACTAGATCTTTGGAAATACTGTTAGCAGTGAGAAGCTATGCTTGCTGTAGGGCACGAGGAAAAAGGGGATGCGGGCAGCTACTGTTGTCTTTTCAATGCTTTGCTCCTGTGACTGGCTAACAATGACAGAGTAGCCAGCGTGAGATTGCTGTAACCTTCGCTGGCTTCTGCTCCATTGTATTCCATTCTATTCTGTTCTGTTCTGTGTTTTTGTTTTTGTTTTCTATGATGTTCAGCACAACAGTATCAGTCGGGCCATGTGACTATTATCTGTAACAGGATGTTTGCAGTAGCTGCTTTCACACACAAAGGTACCCTGACCACACCACCCATCTCTCCCTACCACCAAGAAAAGGAATTTCTATTGGGCTCACTTACAGTAACGAAACAATATGGAGAGTTTTTCCTGAATCAGTGTCACCCTTCAGTAGATGATTTGCAAATTTTCCAACAGATTTGCCAAGAGAAGATCTGGCCACACAGGAGAGGAGAGTGCTGAGCACAGTGTAGGCCAAGGAAAGTAGTTAGTGCACAGTTGTGTATCTGCCAGTGGTGTCAGCATATTTGCCTCCAAATTTCATCATATATTTTAAATAATTTATATGGTAATGTTGATATTTAGAAGACTGGGCGACTTAGCATTTAATAAAATAAATTTCCAATGAGATATTCATATTCATCACATTACATATTACAAAACACTGTGCAGCACTTAGAAGGTATTTAATTTGAAATAAATTGGAAATATTAGAATTAGACTGAGATGTTTACATAAAGGTATTTAAGAATGTTTACACTTAGTAAAGAATAGCATATGACTTGACTGCAGTATTTATTGTGTTAAGACTGACTCCACGTGAATGCTTTCGGGATGCCAGTGTTCTATTCTTCGGCAGGCACAGATGCAGTCATTTAGTAACTGGAGAGGTGTGAAAGTCTTCGAGGAAGATGCTGAGACCTTGAATAACCAAGTAACCCTTTGAATTCTAGTCCATTCAGGCTCTTATATTGTTTTAATTAGCTTAGTTCCTGTAAAGGATGTCTGCCCAGGCAGAGGCTACTACACCTACACTCATTAATGACAGACATAACAGAGAAAAATACTGAAAGGTGAAACAGAAGATGTAAGAGCTCTAACTACAAATCATTCTTGGTGACTCCATACTGTATATCATGTTTCTTCATGTTTCCTCAGTTCTTGCCTCCTCTTGAAAGAGCTCAACCCTAGATTTGTAATGCTGCATTATTTCCATTCAAAGCATAAAATTCTGAACGTTTATGGTGAATCAAGGTCTGCCTTTTTCACCCTGTACACCGTTTGACATTGAAGACAAAGAATGGTCAGTTCTTTCTAGCTGGCAAGTTTGGGGAAAAAATCCTATGAAATATTCCATATAATGCAAAAAGTACCTCACCTGCAATACACATCCAGCTAATCTGTGTCCTTTTGTAATTCCTCTTTATCTTGATAACTGTTTCATTTGCCTACCCCAAGGAAGGTTCTGCTGCTCATTGTGTTTATTATCTTACCCAAAAAGCCATGTTTTTCAGGTTCTATAGCAGAACATTTGCCTGGGTAGAGAGTGTACATCTGGGAAGAGTCAAGAAATTCCTTCTGGTTAGGAAATCATACTAAACCAGCTGTGACACCTGAAAAGTTGGTGCAGTATTGGTGTGTCTTGTGTCTCCTAACTACAGGAGAACACTGCAGGACCTAAACTGCATCTCATCTTGGTCCAAGAAAGGCCAATTCTCTCTCAAACCTGGACTCTGCAGCACATCAGATAGAACAGTATACTACTTCACAGAAAAAGGTTTTTGCAAGGGAAGAGTGATTGCCTTTCCAGTGTTGTCCACCTGTTTAGGCACTAGACATACAAAAAGGGTAGAAGGACGTCAAATGAAAATCTCTGTCACCCAGAAGGCAGAAAAAGGACTAAAACCTGTGTCTGCTATGTCTCTATTGATCTCACTACCCACATCATCAGGCTTATGATAATTCCTGCTGTTCTGCACAAATATTTAATGGATCTTGTTTCCATCACAATGTGATATGAAGTAGGATCTTTGACACTGGGGTCACACAGGCAGGTATAGTCTGCAATTGTCCATATTCCTCCTCTTGGGCACTGTGATGTGGAACGTCCTTGAAATTATTTCCCTGAGCCATAGGGTTCTATATGGGGTTGTGGTTTAAAAATGGCATTGTGACTGCAATGAAATGTCCCACAGAATTAATCATAAGCAAAGTCTGAACAGGAGTAAGTTTAGGCATCACTGGATTAGGGAGACTCAGCTGGGTCAGTGCCCTGAAGGGCCATTGATAAATTCCACCTCTGTACAAGCAACTATTTTGTCAGCCATTTCAGTCTTGGGTAGGAACAGTGGGGGTGTGCTAGCTCTTCCATTTCCACACACAGCATTTGTATTAAACCAAATGAAACTTTCCTGTAACTCCCTGCCACCCATCATTCACCTGAAAACCAAAGGAATTCAGGTTTTGTTTGTGCATTTTGTGAATTTCTGGACCAAGTTAATTTTCTTTGAGAAAGAAGATCGTATTTTTTCTGGCTCATACCAGTAGCCCTCAAAAACCCACTCCATATCCCACATGACTCTACATTTATTGGATACAAAATCTTAACAAAAAAAGGCAATTTAGACTAATAAAAATTATTTGGATGGTTTAAATTACATTAGTGAAAGAATCTTTTACTAAATCTTTCTGTTGCTATGTTGCAGCCTTGTAAATTCTCAGTGTGAGTGATAGAACTAATGGGAGTTGAAACAAAAGGTCTGCAAAATGTTTAACTCAGAAAAGATTGTTTTTCATACATATGATCTTGTTATCAAGTGATAAACTTACTGATATTTGTATCTATATTGTCATAATTTTCCCTGCAATATAAACTTAATGCCATTGTCAAATATTGTGGGTTTTTTAAATGTTAAGCACATGTGTTACTGCTAGGCAAGACACTTTTGTAAGCTATGAAAAATATGCTTGGCTCTCAGGGAAAAAGCAATTTAATGATATGCTAATAAGTCCATCATTCTTCTGTATTGTATTATTTACAATTTTGTCTCTAAAACCTATTTAACATCTCCAGTGTAATTATCCATCTGCAGCTTGCCAAGTCCAATATTATAATTCTGAAACAGGAAAAATCTCAATTGTTTTATTTTTAACTATGTAGAAGATGAACAGATATCCAGTAGTCTCAAAAGATTGAAATTAGTAAATTTATTTTGCTTAAGATCCATTATATTGGCATGCAACAGAAGATAATCCTGGAAATCTCCTTTTTAATTTAAGAATACATCTTTATTTTCCTGGTCTGATATTTCTAAATGTGGGTATCTTCCTTAACAAAGCCTGATCAACTTACAAAACAACTTAAGAGAAAAAAAAGCAAACCCCATAACTTCTTGAAAAGGAATACTCTGTGTGATCACAACCTCTTACTTCTTTTTAAACTCATTATTCAGTCTATTCTTTTTGATCATGAAGCCTCTTATTGTCCCATAAATCTTAGAATAAAGCAGAAACCTTGGTTTGGCTGAGAAATCTCCCATTTTTCCTTTAGCTTACAAACTTGTACTTCCAACATTGCTGAGCAGCAACCAACAGTTGAGAAAGCAATATTTTATGACTACATATACAATGATTTAACTCCATTCCTGAATGGAGTTCTGCCAAGGAAGCATATTGGAGTCTTTGGTAACAATGTGTAGTGATATAATACTTGTTTTGCATATCCTAACACAGACCGTAGCAAAACTCAAAGAACTTCACCTGTTTTGTATGAAATCCACCACAACACAGAAACATTTGATAGTGAAATTTAGGGAGGAGCCAATTGCTGTCTGAAAGTGAGTAAAAACATTTCTAGAACATGAGCTCAAGACATTAAAAGAAAGCAACCCTGAAATAGAAGAACTTTCAAGCTTTGGGAGTGGTGTCTTCTAGGAGAAGAAAAAGATGGATCCATAGGTAGCACAGCAGATTAATGGGATCCTGCAAAACTGGGCTTTAAAGAGAATTCTTCAAGCTAGAGAAGGCTGTAACTGCTGTGGATTCAGAGTAGTGAGGTCTAGAGAGAAGACAACCTTTCAAAGAATTGCCCCAGTGTCTTCTCAGCCAAGCCTCACAAACTCATCAAAGTGTTGAAATGTTTTAGTCTGGATGAATAGTTGCATCATTTTAAAGAAAATCCGAAGTTCTGTAGGATGATTTCACCTTCTCTTTCTTCTTGGATGAGAGTCTAGTCATACTAATATGCTTCTAACTTCTGTGTGGGACTATCTAACCTCCTGTTATCTGGACTGTCTAAGGTACTGTGATCTGCAACTAAACATGATGATAAACAATAATATTCATACAGCACAAAACACAACTGCTTACATTTCCCATGTTCATGAGCACAGCAAGGCTGTTCTGAAATCCCCAAACTCTTCTGCTGCCCTTACATCAGCTCTGTTGACAGACAGAGGCCTGGTTCTAATTTTCAATGTATTAACAAATCCAATCCAGATTAATGTAATTGAATAAAATGAACCCAAATCTAAGATGGGATCCACATGCCATACTTTTACAGTGCCAGAAGGCAGCCCTGGAATCTACCCTACCCAAGCAAGTACTCAGATGCTATGGAAGAGAACAGTTAACCTTTAGAAAGATTAGAATATACATAATCTCAAAATGACATGACAGAGGAACTTCCCAAATAACACAAAGACATATCTGCACTGTTTTGTCTTGCTCAGGTGCCACAGACTGCCTTTGGACTGGGTGAGCTCTTCATACTAGTATACCATTTAACCAGTCTGTAACTTCATATAGTGTTACTACAGCTAATTTAAGTTTCAATAATATCCTAGAGTAGGGTCATCCTGTACTAATAACTATTAATTTTGTAAGTAAGTACCTTATTGTCTCATACTTTCTCAGCAAAATAATGATTTTAGTCAATTTAGGAAGAAATTTTAAAATGTAATTGCTGTGTGTGCAAAACTGCATCCGTGACTGTTCACATAATTACTGCAATTACAAATGCAATTCAGGTAAATATGCAAGCAAACTACTAGCTAAGCCTCTAACTGGTAATTTATGTATGCCTTCACCCAATTTGCATGGGCAATTTTCATAATTACCTTCCCAGGTTTAGCACATAGATTTCGGGACTAATGAATACTAATAACTAATAACTAATGAAGGAATGATGAAGGATGCATGAGCAACTAGTGAAATAAGCAAATTAGAAGCATATGGAAAGAAAAAAACCCACAAAAATATTCAACTTCAGCATATGCATTTGCCTCCTTGTACATTTCATTTTGAAAGAGAAGGATATGAGTAAGGCAACTAGATAGGTCAAGTTCCTTCAATTATCCTTCCTTCTCCTATTTTCAGTATGGAAATACCCTTTCTGGTAGTCAAGAAGAACAGTGATTTTCAGACAAACAAGCTACATATGTATAGTGTAATTTACAATAAGTGAAATTGTCATTTTAAGTGTCTAACTCTTCATCTGAGAAAAGCTGATGTGTTCCTCATGAATGTAAGGCCAAAACAGGGTCCCAGTGGTGTTTACTGATAAGCAATTGAATGAGTTTACAAGGGTCCTCCTTCTCCGAAGAATAAAGGAAATATGATGCATTCCACTAACAGAGGCATTTCAACAAATTATACATCTGTTGCTACACTTGAAAGTATATTAATAAAAAACTCTTGGCTTGGTTGCTTTGTGTTTTAAGAAAACAAGAGAATAAAAGAAAAACATACCTAGATACTTCTGTTAACCTCGATCATTAACTATAAAAAAGTTATACATGTAATGCATTGGAATTGCATTTACATTCTAGGTTTCTAAGGAGAACTGTACCAAAATAAATGTAAAATATGCATGTGTTAGAGGAAAGTAAGTATCTTAAAGTGCCTTCTGTAAAAGTCTCTGTAAAAACTACCTCCCATTATGGAAACCTTAAAATCAAGCCATGCATTTAAATTACTTCTAAGTTTTTTAAAGTCAATTTTAAAGAATTTTAATTCCTATGTCTGCAATATTTAGGGAAAAACATTACAAAAATTTAAAAATATATTCAAATGTAGAGAATTTAGAGTTTTATTTTGAAAATTCTGAGCTGCTTTTGCACAGCGCACATGCACATGGTATGGTTGACCTTTCTGGTACTTGAAGTGGACTTCTTTTATTCTCAAAGTTGAGTAAACAGCATCTGCCGTAAGCAGTGTGTTTTTCAAAGATAGATCGTTCAGATATGGTCATATGTAATATATGATCCCCACGGTAACTCCAATTAATATTTTTACATTATTAAATTTTACTTCTGGCAGCACTGTACAGCCAACAAAACTACAGGAAAGTAAGTGGGGCTCTATTTTGCTAAGAAATTCTTAAATAAGTACTAGATAAATTACCAGCCTCTGCCACCCAAACCAATCCCATTTCAGCAAAAAAAAAGATAAGTACTGACATATAGAAACAAACAAACAAACAATCTCAAATCCCTGCTCATAACCAAGTAACACGTCTATGTCTTAAACGTATTGTTGAGATAATTTAGTTTGAAAAGTACTGACACATGTTAACCGTTGCTCCATATCATACTGTATCAATGGTATTATAACGTTCTGAAAAATAACTACACTTTGCAATGTTTAACACAACAGATGCTAAGTCTTACATTTTAATGAAAAACATTTTGCATGTAAGTAATTACCACTGCTAGTTAGGAAGTACAACAAAGAAGAAAAAAAAAAAATGTTATGAAAAGAACCAAAAAAGTAATGCCTTCATCCTACACTGAGGCTTAACATCCTCTGCCTGTTTCAGTTTGGACCTTGGCAAACTGTCCTTGCATCCAAAATCTTTCCTTAATTTTAGAAAAAGATAATAGAAGATTTGTAACTGATTAATCCTGATATATTTGCACATAAAGCTAGTAAAGTGAATACACTAGAAGTACCTTTGAATGACATCAATGTGATGCTCAAGTTTTTCAGCTTTCAATTAATTCTGTAATTTCAGGACTATCAAAAATAAACATGCTCAAAGGGCAAACAAGAACACTACAATGTGTTAAAATTCATAGGACAATTTCCATTTCCTTAGCTGAAATACAGGCAATAGTTGTGCCAACATACAAGCCATGCTTTTCAGCTTTACCTCATTTACTAATTATCTTGCTTTTAACTCTTTTTTCCACTACACCTCATTCCATGCTATTTTCTAACATTGATATTATTGCAGTATTCTAAGACTGAAATTTTGGAATATGTAGATTAAAATTCTGAATCATCAGAGGACTGCTTAATGCAGAGTTATATGTAATTTCTACAGTTACTCCGGGGTTGTCACTTGTGATAATCTTGAAAGTCTGACCGGACCACTGTAGCTGGCAAGTTCT
Organism: Grallaria varia; assembly: GCA_013396735.1. NCBI lineage: Eukaryota > Metazoa > Chordata > Aves > Passeriformes > Formicariidae > Grallaria > Grallaria varia. Next base: position 241,097 of record VWZG01009481.1, read on the forward strand.
GTGAAAATCTTTACTGACTTTAAAGAAAATGTTCTGGTTTTACTGTCAACAATTTAATAAGAGACATCTTCGTTTTACTGACTCTAGCAAATCCAAATGCTGCAATTAATATTGTAGAAAGTACAACAGGAAATCCTTCCCTTTCCCTGGTAGGAATATACAGAAGCTGCAAAAAAGATGAAATCAGGTAGACTGGCATCTGAGAATGATTCTTTAGAGTAGTCTGTGATGGTTTTTAGCATATAGATTCTGATTCAGGGACTGAAAAAAACAGCATTTTTTTATTTCTTTTGACATAGACAAGATCTAAACCAGGGCTATAGTTTCCCTATATATTTAGAAATACCAACCTTAATTAGTTATTTGCATACTATGCAGACGTCTCATTTCATAACTATTGGTGAAATGCAAAGCACTCTCCCACACAGAGAAATAAAAGCATTTCTTAAAGAAGTAGAACAAAAGGTACTTTACATTCTGTGAATTCAATTCTTCCAACAACAAAGTTACAGCGCTTCCTATGGGAGAAATAAATACATTCCAGAACTTAATGTAATTAAATTAAGAAGATCACCAATAAAAGAGAATATTTAAACACGAGTTATGTATAGAACACCATACACTGATGGATAGATAAGAGATGATTCAACTATATCCCATTCTAAATGTAAGGAAACAATAATATGTTTAATAGAATGTTTGATAACTAAATTAAATCCTGACTTAAATGAAGAATTCAGCAGGTATGATGTAACTGTACATTTTAAATAGAGAACGTCTTATAGTTTGGTCCCACTTACAGTAGGAGTAACAGTAAAATACAGTAAGTGGAATTAGAATACAGCTTTCAATTTCTGTGATAACTCCTGAAAACTATTTAATTTATGTAGCAGATGTTCACTGAAGTGAGCACCACATTACTTAGCCTTCTAAAACTGCTGAATGAAGCAGCCATACCTAATTGCTACCCTACTGTTACCTAATTTGTTCCTCCCAAATTGCAGTGTGTAGGCTGACCTGAGCGATCTATCCATGTGTCTTTCTCAGAGGTGTGGATACATGACACATGGCTTTGGGTTATTTTCCAGGGTAGCTCTGAGATGGCAGGTCTGGCTTGTTAACTTGTGAGCATTTGCAAAGCTTGATCTCATCTGACATGCTTAAGAAGCAAAGCCTCAGTGAACTGCATATGAATCAAGGAGCTAAGCTATACTTTGGCTCCCAAGGCCTCAAAAAGTCAGGATGAGAAATGTATGAATTGCTATGTTACAACATATCAGGATGATCCCCCAACATAACTCATATTTAAACATACACATTGATTTGCAGTTGTATATGGTTTTGCTTAGCCTTATTATTAATTTAAAACACTCTGAAAAATGAAGCCTCCTGTTTTGGACTCCAAGCTGCTGCCACTGGTGCCTGTCTCCAGAGTTCTGTTTAGAAGCAGGACTATTCTCATTGTCTTTTACATCCAAAGCTGATTTGTCTGCCTCTTTGGAAGGTTGTGTTTTGCATATGTTTCACACTAGCACATTACAACACACTTTAGACGCTAGAAGTGAAACTATGTTCTGATTCCCACCAAGCTTCACAGTGAAGTAAGTAACTACAGGTCATGGTCCAAATGAACGGTGGGAGAGCAAGAGACTTCACACGTTTCCAGAAGCACCATGTCTGCCTCTGGCACTGTCATGCCCAAAGCAAGGAGAGGTGATTGCTCCTGGGGGTGCAATATACCCTCCTCTTGAGACTTATGAAAAAACACGTGTGCTGGATCCGGCCAGACCTCAGGGGATGCAGCAGCACACATATGCTGCAGGGTATTCTTGCATCTTTTCCTCCTGTCACTTTGTGAATCCACAGTGTTAGTTATAATTTAGCATTAAACGTGCAATTTCAAGCAAATTCCTTTCAGCTGGATACATGAACAAAACTGAAAATGAAAACAAACCCAGTCACAAACCCCAAGTTACTACCTTGCTGAACAATTTCTTGCCATTACGGCCTTGCGTATCCATTTCTTCATGAAAGGCTATTTGAGCAAAAAAGATGCATTTGAACAAATTCTAAGTTGATAAAATTTCTTTAGGTTTTAATTTGTTTTCTTTAGCATTTATTCTATCATTTGCTTTCAGAGCAGAAAATACTGAACAAAAGAATCATTTAAAGACAATGTTATGTGTATGAAGACTATATTTTAGCTATTTAATCTTGAAATTTAATTTATTTCCCTAGATCATTATGGAAGAGTTTAGAAACAATCTTCCACTTATTCATATAAAATAACACTTTCAAAGACATTTAAAAAATCTATTTATGCTTTGAGTTTGCAATGAACATTTGGAAATGGTAATTACAGAACTGTGATAACTTACTTAAAGTTCAAGAAGACATGATTGGCACAATAAATAATTGGTTTGCTTCTACTTAATCTGCATGAATGTAAACAATAAATCTTCTCTTAAATAAAGATTGTGTGGATCTTCATTTATCTTTTATGACAAGAGAGCAAAGGTTGTAGCTTAATGAATGGAAAGAAGCAACAAGGTCAGATTTAAAAGCCTCAAAGGTCAAATTTCTGACATCTCTGAACACTGGAAAAAACCCTAACATGGTAATTACTATTTTGGTCAAACCACTGAGGTCTATTTTCTGTTTCAAAAAGAAAGAGAAAAACATTATACTTCAGAAACCTGAGAATCAGCCCTTGGTACAGACTGTAACATATACTTCCCTGTATTACAGACTCCCTCCACTGCAGAAATAAAATACAAGGATACAGCAATAAGAGTTCCATTTGAGACATCACATGTCTATTAAGTAGCCAGTGAATATGCACACCTGGAAGGTGTTTAGGTAAAAAAGCAACAAGCAGTCTCTCCTAAAACTGTGACGTTATCTAATTTGGAACTGAAAATATTTGCAGGGATTCCTGTTCCTAAATAACCCCAGCTTTGGTGAAATTACAAATAGTTCTGAATCTTCACAGACAACAGGAACACAGGCACTGATAAAAGGTCTAGAAAGCCACATAATTTTATTTTACATATGCATTGATTTTTGCCCAAATGGAAGGCCTCTGTCATCTAGTAGGGTTATCCATAGATTCAAAGATTTGATCGGGGTCATTAATAACAATAGTAAACTGATCATCATTCCAATAGGACTTGACAATGGCTTTTTTTCAAAGTGGATACTAAGGTATTGATGCCTCTGAAGTTCATTACAGAAGTAATAAATCATTAGCCTCCAGAAAATGATTTATAAGTTGGTTAAAATGCATTAGAATGGACTGTCAAGCTACTCTACTGGGATGATGAGGCTGGTACTAGAGGTTTTTTTCAGGTTCTCTAACAAAAACGGTGATGACTCAAAGTAATCACATCAAAAAGATAAAAATAAAACAAATCACTGTAATAATTTTCTTTAATAACAGGTTTCAATCTTCATAAAAGGGTGAGTGAATTTTACTTTGAACTGCTAAATACGTTCCTGTTATTCACTGCTGGCAGCAAACTCTTAACCTACAAAGCTCCAGTACTGACCCCAATGATTATATTTGTGTTTGCTTTAACCAAAAGAAGTGTACGGTGTGTGTAACTATGGTTACTCTGCACGGGTGCTTGTGTAATAACAGTATATTATAATGTATAAGTAGCTTGTCAGACATGCGGTGTTAAGCCATAAGATTAGCAATGATAATATCACAACAGGTATATGGGCCACAACTTGATACTCAAAATGTTTGTTATGCAAATCTTTCACTATACTATATACACCACTGCTAGTTACTACTTAAGTAGCTTAACTGCAGCTCAGACCTATCGATACGCGGGTACAGAATGCTTTTACTTTCACATATGCTTTTAATTAATACCCATTGAACACTGAACAGTTTATTCATGATATTCAGTAAACTTCATATTAATGCCAACACTGTCTCATATGCTCCTCTGCAACATTACTGCAGCAGTCCTAAAGGATCCCTGTGTTAAACAGGGTACCGTGACCAGACCCCTGCTCAGCTAACACACACAGGGGGCTTCCCAAGCCTGGTGCCTCACACTCTATTTCATTGCTACCTGCTGTGAGCATTGCAAGGCCACTGAGCATGGGAGGTGTAGGTAAAGAGTCACAACCACGCAGGGAAAGGCAGGATCACAGCCCCATCACCTAGGGAGGCACGGGCATTGCTCTCTTTCCCTCTGGGGCCATGCACAGGCTGACAAGGATGGGTTGGAAGAGGCACAGGTGGTCATGCTGTTCCTTTGACCTAGGTGCTGACTAGTAAAGACAGTACCTGGACAGACACAGATGCTACAGGATCCAGCACCGCCATGGCTCTGCGTTTCCATAAAAAGACTTTGGGAAGTGCACTGTGAGCTGCTGGGACCGGCACCACTGCACAGCTATTTCCCCTTCTGTTTCCTTCTTCTTCCACAGCATTGTGCTTAAATGTCAGAAAAAAGCCCCAAGTGATTTGTCTTTACCCATTTGAACAGTCCTTGCTTGAGCAAGTAGCTCTTACACAAGGAGCCCTTCAAGATTAAATACATTAAAGGCTTGTCTGTAACGGCAAGAATAAAATAAAATGTCTTCTGGAAATACATGATAAGAATTATTACGAACCCTACAGAAGACAACACAATAACATGTTATCCTCTCTCTGTAATTCAATTACAAATGTGCATTGTATAAGGGCCGTGAAACATTCAGGGCCAGATATTCAAAAGGCCAAGTCTGTAGGTTTACAAGCTTAATTTTGTGTTTGCAGTCTGAAATGGGAGGAGTTGTGCCTCTATCTAACCAATCGGGCTTTCATCATTAGAGGCAGAAGTACTTTGGAAATAAGAATGCCTGGAAACAAAAGAACAAGGTGATCTGAATGGTTTTGAATAGTATAGTTAGCAGTACTAACATTATAAGCTAATTTCTCTTCCTGTATTTACTGTGGAATCTCTACAGGCCAACTCTTCTTTAATTTGTAAGAAATCCCCCACAGGAGGATGACAGGTTCCTCTGAATGCAGAAAGAGAGGGGTGGGCATGTAGTCAAACTTACAGAAGGTTGGGGGATTTTTTAATTGCAAGTTAAAAATGCCATTTTGCACAAAATGGAGCTCTCAGACCAGCCAACAGGGATGGGTAGAATTAAAACATCCCACTGACGATTTCATCCCAAGTAAGCCTGCAGTGAGAACCAGAAAATATAACCTTAAATATGATCATCTTACTCTTAGTTAACATTTCACTGGTGTATTTTAAAAAGCTTTTCCTCCACAGAGGCAAACGGTAAAGTAAGGATGCCAAAAGAATAAATGAACACTTGTTCATGCTATCAAAGAAATCACCAACTAAGTAACCAATACAGAAGTCTTCAAAAAGTCACAAAAATATGCTTTAAAACTTTTAAAAATGACAGAATCTCTATTAGGAATGCCAGCAGAAAATATTTTTCTTGTTCTAGTTGGATCCAGTCGATGTGTATGTTTTGGAACCAACCCCAGGTCTTTTACATTGCTATGAAATTGCATCTCACAAAGAATCCTTGGACTATCCCAAGTCAAGGCAGTGCTTTTAATACTTGAAAATCATAAATTGGCACAGAACAGAACAAACTACTAGTGGTTAACACAAGCTCAAGAACACATAATGGGAATTTTCACCCATTCAGGACATGGCACACAACTTCCTGGCCAGGTTACATTTAGAAGAGTTAAAGTAGTGTAAATCACATCGTTCTCTGTCTGGCAGGAACACTAGCCAAAATTTGCCTAACTCTGTGCTGCTGCATCCAGATACAATTCTAGCAAAACAAACTTTCCACTTGGCACTCTGCTTATGTCCAGATTTTGCAAATGAGACTGTGGCTGTTCTCAATTCCTGCCACTGGATTGCTCCTCCAGACAGGTGTGGATGATTTAGAGGGTTTGTAAATCCATAGAAGGACTGAGAATGGGTGCAGATCTCACCATGCAAGTTGTAAAATCTTCACAAAAATATATTTATTCACAGCAGGAATTCAGTGCAAAATAGCCAACATTCTGGCTCACTGCACAAATGTCTCCCATCAACCAGGACAATAAATAACAACTGATTCTGATGCCAAAGTAGAAGTTCTGCTATGGAATGAGGTTGAAAACTCTTCAGTTAAACTATAAGGAAGTAGAGATTAAATGCCTGTCCATCCTCATCTGCTAAAAAACTTGTGTTATTAAATTTTTAATAAAGCTAAATGAAAGAAGGACAACGCTCTACGCATGTTCCTTATTGTACCTTTCTGGAATACAGGGAAATGCTACCATCCAGAGAAAATCTAAAATTAAGGACTCCAGGACTGATGAAATGCAATTGATTTCTCTAGCCCTGAGAGTAGTTTACTTTTTCTAGCAAACATATGTATGACAAGTTATGTAAAAAGATACACCAACATAACATCTCCTGGTATCAGAAATGAGTCTCAGCATTACAACATAGATTTTGGACAGTCCTCCAGCTGCTCAGGGTGCTCTCCTGCAGGCCACCACTATGGTACTCTCTTTCATGAAGCAGACTGAAGGATCACCTTCATGAGCACATTTCCCAGGCATTTTTTACTACCACGTGCACCTTCCTGCTGCTGCTATAAACCTGCAACCCCCTTCTTAAACCATACCAGCAACCAGGAGGATTTTGGTTATGCTGTCCTAAAGCCAGCACTCCTCTTGAGGAGGGTTCTCTGAATGCCACATACAGCCTAGGGAAAGGAGGAATGGCCCACGAGCAGAAGTATGTAGGCATACACCAGCACATAGCAGTGTGCAGATCCACAAGGACATAGCACAAATTCTTGCATACCTTTATAGCCCATTCTCTACATAGGTGAAAATTTTGGTCCTTTATCTAACAGAGACTTACTACCACCTCCTACAAGTGGTATATGCGCCTGCAATTTCTGGGTCATAAAGACATTTATCTCAATCTGCTCTGGAAAAGCTGACAATGAATGACAATGAGAAATCCTTGATTAAGGCCTGGGAAGCAGAGATCAACACAAATTCATGAGTTTTTTTATAGTATCTATATTGTTTGGTGGTGTGGGTTTTTCCCCCCCGCTCAGATATAATAAATATAATCCTTCAACTCAAATTCTGCACTGAGGAAGAACACAGAAGCAGAATAGCTTCTGCTTTCTTTAACAAAACAAACAGGTATAAGGTTAAGAAAATGCATTAACTTCACAATGAGAAAGATAAAGCAGATAATTTATTTGTACAAGGGATCCATTATACAGGACTTTTAAGTACAAAAGACTTCTTACATACATTTTTAATACATACATTTTTAATCCCACCACTCTATTTTACTGCACCCTGCAGACACTTACTAAGACACAAGAATGCAGATAAACATCTTTCCCCCCCATTTTAGACAGAGAAACAGAGGAACAGACAGAAATTTCTCAAGCAGATGTAAAAACCAGGAGCACTTCTATGCATAAGAAAGGTCCTTCCCAAAGTCTATCAGAAGCCTTTCAAATTTTTTAAAGGGGTTTGATTCATGACCTAGAAGTCCTAGTAGTAGCTTTCTCTGACCGTCATTAAATCCTTAATCTGATCTCTTCTTTAATCAATCACGTTAATCTGTCTGAAGTTTGGACCCTGTCAGAGGAACTATGTGAATTTCATATAAACGCTATGGAAGGCTGAGAACTTCCCTGAAGGATCCTTCAGCAGTTCACCAGAGATATCATGTCCCCATTCTGTACTTAGTGCAGTAGGCAGTAAGGTTAAAGGTGGAGATAAACACCTGTTCTGAAAACATCTTAACATGATTTTCCAACTAAAAGTAGCTTCGTGGATTGCATACGCTTGGAAACTGGAAGTTTCAGGGGTGGGAAAACAAGCATGAAAGATCTCATATTCTCATTTTCATATTATCACTAAATGTCCTCCATTATTTTTTTCCATCTTTAACTGGAAATGACAGATTTTCACTTGATCTTCTCTATTAGCACCCAAGGAATCATATCGCCTCTCAGATATGTACACACATTGTTGTTGACTGCAATGTCAACATGAAGGCAGAATTCAGTTCTATCATTAAATGTGTAAATTCATGTTTGACTGTGATACACTCCTACTCTGCATGTATGTGAACAAGTACAGATGAATACCATGATTTACATTTCCTAGTAACTGGATGACCATCTAACTACCTAAATTGCCTCATTTAACTGTTCAGGCAACTAAGAAACACGCACAAATAATTGTTACTGTGTACACAACATATACAGATTGACACTAAGCTGAAAAATGAAAATCCAGTCCTATTTTAAAAGAAAATGAAATATCTCAGTAGGTAAATGGACGTTAAGCTTCTGCCATCCACAGCTACTTTCTGTGTCTTGGAATAGCTGCTTTTCAAAACTTGATGTGGGCAGTTTTTTCTGTATCTCAGCTGCTGGCCATTATGTCAATTTTAAACCTAGGCTTGAGATTTTGTTTAAACGTTTTTATATACAATATGTCTCCCTCTGATGGCTAAATTGAAACTAATCTTTTTAGCCAATATTTAAAGGACTTGGCATAAACCTAAATAGCAATTTAAAAGATGATAGGAGAAAAAGTTGTCTTGGACTAAAACTGGAGGTATTGAGACCCTTAATCAGCATATACGTTTTCAGAAATTGCACTGGATACAAATTTCATAGGATTCTTCATTTACCAGTAATAATAATAAAAATGCATTTGTTACCAAACAGTACTCACTGCCTCTGTGATCACTACCATGAATTTCCCAGTGTTTGCTGGATGGTAATGCAACAATGCAGCTTTCCTTGGCATGTCTGTGCAAAGTGAAAAGAATATCACAAGGTGGTTTTCTTGGCTGTGACACTCCCAACAGACTTTAGCATGTGACAACAGAAAAATCTGAGTTATGTGCCTTCCACTTTTATCCATAGACACATTACATGCCAGAAAACTGCAAAAATATCCTTTTTAATGTAGAGCCTAAAAAAATTTGATCAATGAAAAGAAATGTGAAATAAAAGAACTTTGATCTATGAAACAGTTCAACCAAATAAACTATGTTCACTCATGATGAGTTTGACTGTATTTAGATTACTTATTATATAAAGATCATTATCCTTGATATAAAACTGTCACATATTAAAAAAGACCCTATATGCAGATAAAGGTTCCCCAGAGAATATTTCAAACCCACACCATATTCCAGAGCTCTGTATATCATATCTGGGGCTTTTGAGTTAACTAGAAGTCATATAAAAAGTACATACAACCAGACAGCTTGTTATTGACTTTGTTTCTGAGGAGGCTTATGTGCATTATTTATTCAGGCACCTGTAAGAAATAGAGTGCTCTTATACAACATGCTTCACATTTGACAGATTCACATAAATGTATGCAGTGGTTATGCCAGTGGATTTGGTCAAATCACACCCCATTTTTTTTTATATTCAGGCAAAAAATGCATTAACCATGTTGCTCTGATATAACAAGTTCTTTTGGAAGAGGGCCATAACCAAAGCACTGCAACAGTTTTGTTGTTACTGCTACATTTATATACAAATATATACTTTCAGTCCTTTTTTGGTGCTGTTTAAGTCTGGGCATTTCATAAAATAAGCCTTCTCTACTGCTTTAATTTTGCTCACTGCTTTATAGCAACTGGAGCTTTGCAACAGTGGTTAGTTCCTTGTTCAATAATTCTTGCTGATGTGCAACATCAGACGGGATTGACTCTCTGTTCTCCAGCTGGCACAACTGTACATTTTCATAAATTACACTAATCTAATTCCTTATATAATGTAGCTGTGAGCAAGAACTGCAGACCTGGAACTCTACCTTTTTCTACAAAGCATGAATAATGATTACTTCTTAGGTGGGCGTGTGCACATTCTTGTTTTATTAGATCAGTCTCACAAAAGAAAGACTGCACCATGAATGCCAAGATTATTTTTAACATACTATCAAACCCTGGAAAAAGTAATGGCTATCTAAGGTTACTAATTTACCATATTTTTACTTTTCTCACTCTTGATTTCTTATTTTTTTTTTTTGTAAGTCAACATCTGCAATGTGTCTGAAATAAAATGGGGAATCTTACTGACAAGAACAAATTTAAAACCTCTACTTGCCCAGCCAGCCTAAAAAACTGGAATACGTCACTGCAGCTGGTTTGGAGAAAAGGGGTCATAGATCCTAATTTTGTAATACTTGCCAGTCATTTGAGATGTTCTGTAGGACTGGAATTCCTTTCCTAAACTGCTGTGAATTTCATGCGTTCATACAATTTTGAGATTTTCATACAGAAAATCCATTAATTAAATCCTCCAGAGGATAGTGAGTAGTGGAACAGAACACAGTAAGTAATATTGCCACTAAATCATTGGAATCACAAGTGGAAAAAAACCTAACATCTGTTCTTCTATACGTATGAATGGAAACAATAGAACATAGTAAATGAGCATGAAAATATCTCCTTGAGAAGTGGTATTATTAATCCACCAACTTCAACTGAATAATCTCCTCACAACACCTTAATACTAATAAGAAAATAAATTATCTCTTTAAATGGAAAATTTAGTCTGCATTCAATACAGCCTTGTCATGTTGACACTAGTAAGTTAATAAACAAGTGGGTATTAAATTAGAATACAGGAATAAAATATACACTACTTGAATCATCTGAGGGGAAAATACATATTTTCAGTCATCATTTTAAATTGTTAAAAACCTATTAGATAGTAAGATCACAGTAAATACACAACTTCAATATGCTTTAATTCTGTGCAATTTGTGAGATTTAGGCAAATATCAGTGAGAGTTTTAATTTGGATCTCCCAGCAGCTAGACAGGATTATTGTGAGTGTAATAGTTTTATGTTCAAGTGGGATTCCACTGTATTAAACTCTTTGTTAAACAAATCAGTCAAGCTCTCTCTCTCTGGAATTTTAATTTGCACCTCTGTAGATGACCGGAGTTTCACTTTTAATGTTTGATTTATTAGCACGTGCTTTAAAGAGGCAAGATGTTACCACTTAATATCAGTTTCCTCTCATTTTCACTTGAGTGGAATTATATTTTAGTCCAAAAAGGTTATCATTGCCTTTAGTTATGTGTGTCCCAGGGCATTTCATTTGCAGTAAAAAATGCTCTGTAAAAAATGTTGCCACGTTGTCAACGTAACTAAAATCTGTTTTCTGTTAGGCTGTCAACATTTGCTATCATGTTAACTGCAATAGTCCTGTACTTTCCCAAGAGCAGTTGATGGCAGTGCTCTCAGCAGCATCACCAGAATCCGTCTGGAGACAGAAACACAGGTCGGAAATTTTCATGACAAGGCAGCTCACTGCAAGGCCCTTCAGTTTTTTCAATGCTGTCTCACTCTGATTCTTTCTTGACAGGGCGGTAGGACATAAATGAGTCATATTATCTCATCCTGATTTTCAGATTTGCTTTCTAACTCCAGTTTCAGTACAAAATTTGAAATACACTTGTAAGACAAAAAGGACTTGTCCACATCCCTGGCTTCCCAGGCATTCCTCTCAGCTGCCACTCGGACTCACCATGCAATTTGCACCCATGCGACCTTGTTTGTGTTTCCAGAAAAGTCAACAGTGACTCCAGGTCACACCAAGGACTCACACAGAGCCCAGGACACTCTCAGCAGGTCACGATCTACTGCATGGTTACAGTCACTTCTCATCCAGGTGTTTGCATGGGAGTCAATAGAACTATTTTCAACAGTCTGAAGCCTTTTAAAAGATCTTTATTAAATTGCATAAGAGCAATTATGACACTGTCTTGAGTCACAACAAAAACTAAAATACTATTAATTAATAATAACTAATCATTTGGGCATTTTTATGGGTTACAAAATAAAAAAAAATAAAAATTAAGTTCTTGGTCTAAATTATGTTATGTAGAAGCCTAAGATTTGGTCTCATAGATCCAGATAGATGTTCTGGATATTCTCGAGTGGGCAGGTTTCATCCTCTTTTGATCTCCCTTGTCTCATGTCCTGACCATACAGACCTGATTCTCAGAAAATACTGCCAATAAAAGATTAATCACAACTGATATATTCCCTTTTCCTCAACTCTAGTTTCATTATTCTGGAATTTTCCAAAAAAAACCTTTTCTGCCAAAAATGGTCATCCAGCTCTGACTGCTGTTGAATGTCCGGAGAGACTCAGTGGAAAACGAAACATCCCCTCACTGTTGGATGGAAGCCTATGATGAATGCCTTTTTAGCACAGAAACAAGTAGTGAATGTTAGGTATGAAAATGCAACCATGTCTGACCTTCTCTGAGACACGGCTACCGTATCATCTGGGAAGAGAGAAGGAAAGCTTATTTCAGTCCTGATGGATCCATGAGATCACCTATTGGTTAACTGTCTCAAACTTTCCTTCAAAGGTAAAATTGAAGTTTAAGTCTTAGCTAATGTCACTCTTAATTAGAAATGAGTAATGGCACACCTTGTATAAGATTTTCTTCCCAACTTCAAAAGGACCTACCTAGGTTTTCTTGGTGTCTTTACTTTGAAGAAAATGTCTTCTATTACTTATTTTAGTACAACACATTAAAATCAAATATCTCCTGTAGCAAAACGATTCAAGTCCCTGGAACTCAAATAATTTTCTAATAAAAAATGCATGAGACAAATAAATGCACTTTATGTTCCACAAGAAAAGGCAGTTTCAACAGGCTAATGCTCAGAGAAAATTCATTTTATCAACCAGCCATTTCATTCTTTGGTGCTGTTACAAGCTCCCCACGGTTGCTAAGCAACCATAATTCATCATACCTTTTAATGGATACTCTGCTACTGCTGAGAACATTAAGGTGAAGAGAATAAATGCCTTGGGTGAATCTTGAAATCTTTCATTATGCATGTCATTCTATTTCTGTAATGCTATAATGCTGAAATGTTTCTGTGGCAGGAGACTGAGTTGTGGTAATTGCATATTCCACTCATATATGTTTTGTAAGCAGAGCAGCACGTACTTGTCTAAAATGAGCTATTTCTAACATGATTGAAATTGGACTTTTCTACTTCTAAAGGTAGTAAATAAATCTGAGGGGAAAAAAAAAGAATGAGCCTGGAGTAAAATGTCTTGAAATTTTCAGCAAGAGTGACAAAATCCTATGGCACAAATTGGAAGTAATCAAACAGGGTTGATTGTAAGGCACAGTGGTATGTGAATATATGGTACACAATTGAAAATGCAAAAGAACACAATGAAGAAACTGCAGAAGATGTCCAGCTTCCATCTTTTTAAAACACATGACATTCAATGAAAGTCACATGTGTGCTAGATCAGGCACCTCTCCCTGTATTATTAAAACAAACTGCAGGTTTCAGCTGAATGCAAATGTCCAACATTATGTGCATTTGCCATCTTGCTGTCTTGGGCCTTTTTCCCTCTTGAGAAATACTAATAATACCAGCCAAGGGGACCCTAACATGAATGCAAAATCACAATTAGACCTGTATTTTTCAAATAAATAGTAAAAACATTATAAGGTAAGACAGAAAGCTCAGATATTGTCAATGATGGATAGCACCACAAAAGCCTAAGAAAGAGTTCTTTGCGATCAACCTGCATTTTTTATCCTTCTCTTTCACACCTGTATATACCCGATGATGCGCTATTAAAAAAGCCTCTATATGCACGTAAGATGTGTATTGGTTTTTCCTTGTTTGGAACATTAGACTCAGGTATACGCTTCATTTATTTTCAAAAAAAATACAATTAACCTTGGAGAGACTCTAGTTACATTTTTTTTTCTTTGTACCTGTTCACATCACTTTCCTATTTACATGTGTGGGCTTTTCACTGCCATAAGTTTTCTTTCTCAACGATTTACAGCACTCCACTACCAGAGGCTGGTGATGTCAGTATCAGCCTAAAGCTGCATGGGCAGTAATCTTGTGTTGTGCAGGGAGGACCAGTCAGAGAACCCTTACAGCCCTGCTTGCTTAGATGTTGGAAAGGAACAGCAAAGTCAAACCTTTTGCTTATCCTATCAGTTGTGGTTGAGGTGCAACTCAAAATTTTCTTTGCTAATCTGCTATATTTTTCTGTGACTACTGGATTTCTGAGTATTTCAGCAATAAAAGTCTTTAATCACGTGGCATGAAGGTGTAAGACCTCTATCTCTCACAAATCTTTTAAAAGCTGTACCTTGGGAAAATGATTCGGAGGAAAGACCAGGGGAAGATGTTGCATATATGCACGCGAATGAAGAAAAAACCCTGATGCACCTGAAGCATGGACTCAGAGACTTTGTGTGAATCTACTCTACTGTGACTGTATCTGTTGAAAAGTAGGAGTTAAGAGGTTCCAAGCCAAGGATAATGTAAAGTTAAGATAAATGCATATTATGTCAAAGCAAATTATTTCTTTCCATTTTTTCTTCTGCTCACATATTCATACAACTTCACTTTCCACCAAAATAAAGCACACCTGACTTTTCTTATCCCTTTTTTCTTCTCCTTCCCTCTTTAGTTTTTTATTTGTCTACTAGTAGTAACAAAAACCAAGAATGTATGTTTTATAACCACTGCCCGATTATTTGCCAGTAAAGAAAATGTTGACTTTCCTCAAACCACTGATGTTTCCTCCAAAAATGTCCACCAAAGTAAAAGGAGCAATAGCTTCACTGTATGATTTTCAAAGACTTTCACCCTTTGCTGATGCAAATAACTCACTCCTTTTGCTCCAAACATCTGCTATGCACAGTTTCATTAGTGGGGTCTGCATGCACCTGAAGAATGGCTCAAAAATGTCTCCGAATGATTCTCCTTGCTCTTTTTTACTTCTTAGAGGGTGGTGATCTCAGAGAGAAGTTACCTGAAATAGTCTTAAAAAGCAGAATACTGAACCACTTCTGACTTCATTTCCCCTACTTAATCAAAACTCTGAGATCAAATAGCGGATTTCCACAGAGGAATAACAGATGTAGAATCATAGTGGCCATGCTTCAAAGACTTTCTGAAAAACAGTTTGTTACATTTCTTGGAATCACAGATCACATCTACAGAAAGACAAGGGAAAACCCAAGGCTTTGTGTCATCTGAAATTGGAATAATGTCTGGGGTGCAGCAATGTAATGAACGCTATGTATATCTTTCAAAATTAATTTCCCTTGAAACATTTAATTGTCAATCAGATAAATGTTTACTACAATTCCTAAAGTCAAGACAATTCCACATTTCCTCTGGTGCAAACCTGCTTTGGCCAATGTCATGCAGTTTTAATAAGGGTAAAAAATGCTTTTAAGCTTCATTTTGAAGTAAAAAAAAAAAAAAAAAGGTACTTAATATCATGTATCAAAGTAGGAAGAGAAGAGCAAACTGAGACCTAACCACTGGAAGGTCACAACCAATAATGTTTCTGCAAATGGAAATGGCTTGCAGAAGCATCAAATGCAAATTACTGTTTGCTGGAGAATTTTAATAGAGTTCTACGTCATACTATAAAATGTTTAATTGTAACCCCATTTTAATAACACTATCTGATTAAATAAAAAGACGCCTTGCTGATTGCAATTACAATCTGTCAAACTGCATATTTATTTACAGTTTGGTTTCCTAAAACCATAAGATAAAAAAAGGAAACTCTATGCAGCTTGTCAGCAAACTATAATTATTGTGTATCCTTCTGTCAGTTTCTGCATAAAACTTTTGGTTCTAAAATGGATCTAATTTTAACTACATCAACATTTTTATAAATGCTTGCTTTTGCTTCTTTCGTTGTCCTTCCTTCCCTCCCTATCAGCAAATTTTTTGTTGCAAAATCAGAAGGAAACATTTTTTCTAAGTAACATTTCTTTCTCTGTTTTATCTTTTCTATCCTAAGTTGTTGTTAGAATACGGAAGACTATTGAATGCAAACATTATTTATGGCAGTGCACCTTCCTAGTACTGCACTCAAGCAAAGCCATAGGATTAGGATTCTATTGGGTTTTTCTGCTTTGGCATGAATGTCTTGAATATCAGCTGAGAAACTCTTTCCAAGTATATCATGTAGCTCATCTTCTACAAAGTCTATTTATTGTAATTTATAACCTCTCACAGGAAACAATTTGCCAGACAAACAAGAAAAAAGTCCAAATGTCTGAACACTAGTGTATGCATCAACCAGTTATAGAAATTACATCTCAAAGAAAGGTCTATTAAATCATTCAACTCATCTCTCAGCCAGTGCAGGATTTTCCCATTCGTACATATTCCAATGCTTTAACACTACCTGGCAGACTATTTGGATGACATTACAAGGGTTTTTTCCCAACCTTCACCCATTGCTTATTTTTTTCCCATTACTTGCAGTGACATTCCTTAAGTATCAGAAACATCTATTCCTTCAGCCTAACTTTCTAAGTAATGGATGATGATAAAAAAACATAATATTTAAAATATGAAAATAAACAATTTCATAAAATAGCACACTATAGCAGAACCTTCAAGATGAGTTATTTTGTTCAGTGTAGTTTATGGGCTAATACAGTCTGGATTGTGATTATATGATAATAAGATTTGGGAAAAGCTGATTATTTTTCTACTGTTTCTTAAATGGTCAAGTCAGCTATGAACCAAAACAGTCTGAGTTAATATATATCC
>VWZG01009481.1:261401-316484 GCA_013396735.1 Grallaria varia
ACTATTTCCTCCTGGAATACAAGGGGGCTATTTGGCTTCCTATCTCTGTCTACCAGCTCCAGAGGCCACTTGTCCTGAGGGCCACCTGTCTTACTGGTAAAAACTGAGGCAAAGTAGGTGTTCAGTATCTCAGCCTTCTCCTCATCTTTGTTAACTATATGTCCCTCCAAGTCCAACAGAGAATGGAGGTTTTCCTTGCCCCTCCTTTTGTTATTAACATATTTATAGAAGGACTTTTTGTTATCCCTAACAGAATTGGCCAAATTAACTTCAAATTGTACTTTTGTTTCCCTGATTTTTTTCCTGCATGATCTAGCTATATTCCTAAATTCTTCGTANATGATCTAGCTATATTCATAAATTCTTCATAAGTAGCCAGCCCTTTTTTCCCACAGTCAGTAAACTTTCTTTTCATCCCTGATTTCCTTCAGAATCTCCCTGTTATAACCCAGGGATTTGATAAAAAGTTTTTGCAATGCAGCCATGTGTAGTACGTTAGTGAAATCTGTTGCATCTACTTCAATAATTTGGCTGTAGTTTCAGTGTCTGTTTAACAACAGTGTGGATCCACAATTTGGGAAGAAGGGGGATATTGCCGATGTTACATCCTGTCTTTTACGTTCCCTTTCCAGCAGAGGGCTTCAGTGATTAACAGTGTGAGACATACCTTTATATACACACACACACACACACACATATATATATGTTCATACACATGTATATGTGTGCACCCAGGTATATACGTATATGTATGTACTCTGAGCACTGCCATCCACATCAGCTCCAGGTCAGGGGATGCACACAGAGTGCCACATCACCACCTGCAACATCTCCTTTGTCTGGTTGGTTGAAATAGGAATGTTGGGTATACCTTGATAATATGTAAGATAAACTGTGATTCCTTTGTTCACCTGAGTTGAGACAAAAAGAGTTTATTTTCTGTGGTTTGGTAGCTGAAAGATATGCATGAGCATCCCTTAGAGGTGTTCCTCACTCCATAATGCTTCTTGCTGCCACTGTATACCTGAAGTCTTTTTTGTAACTGCATCCATCCATGAAATGCACTGAAAATGAATTAAGGACATTCATTTTCACATATTTATTGTTCAAATATAGAGGCAACAGCACGTACGACATGGTGAAAATGCAGTTCAAAGGTTGTATGAGTGAGGCTATAGCGATCCTAAGTTGCATGCATGTGGCTGAAGTACAGCATGACACTAACAGCAGAGGTTAAGGATTTCCATGCTGCTCCCAGGGAATCCCAACGTGGTGTTTGCACAGTGCTTCTGTACAGATTTCGTATAAATGCAGTCCTCTCTGAGAGGGGGGAACAGAGAAGCAAACATCAATCTAAAATGAATCTTTACATTACTGAAAACCAGAGAAGAGTAGACACCCTTACACTTCAAGCATTTCTTAATTGTTTGTGAAAGAAAAAGGGATAACCATAAGAAATTAGTTATTTTTTACTACTAATTATTTCTCCAAATCTCAAAATACTACCAAGTAGAATTTTTTTCTTCCCTTCCTCCTGAAAAAAGTCACTGGTAAACTCAAACAATGGCACTTTAATCTCTGTAAAACCCACTAAAACAGGTAAAAAATTGGTGAGGCTATTAATTTGGCCATTTAAATTCCTTCAACTCGGGAAAATCACGAAAGCCAAGAATATGTTTTTTCTCCCAAAATGAATAAAAAATGTTGCCAAACATCTATGACTCTACATGTGTAAGACTTGATGAGGAGAATTCACACACTGTTCTAGCAGGTGATACCATTAATTTCCGGCTTGCTGGTGTCCCAGCCCTCAGCACAGTCATGCAGCACAGCTGAACTTCCAGCACTTACATGACACCTTGAGTTAAGACAATGCATAGTGGGACTGGATTTGTCCATGCAAGGTATCCTTCTACTCCTGAACAAAATGGGATGAGATGATGAATACAGTACAAATCGACGAAGGATGTGCAGTCTTCTCAGTTGCTTTCAAGTTTCAAGGAATGAAAATGTATGCATTTAAATTAGGAAACAGGTGGAAGTAGAGGCTACTCCACCTGATGCACTAAACTTTCCCTTTCATCTGCATAGTGGGCTTCTCTTTCATTTTTGTCTTCAGAGAAGCATGTTCACAATTTTTGAGAAAGAAATTTCATTTCTCTTCCATCTACAGGGCTTAGATCACTAAGATTTTTTTTCCAAAATCTGAGTCTTCAGAAACATTTCATTATCATTCTGTTCTCGACAACTACATGCAATGTTAAAAGCAGCAGATTAAAGTCAACAGTCTCTGCTGCTGAAACCCCTGAATTTCTGACATTTTCTGAGAGTTATGTTTTCTCTATTTGCATACTCTATTATCTGTTTTGTTTGACACTTGCAGCTACGATGTTGCTTATGCATTAATCACCCCTGTGAGTACCTCACATGTGAGGTGCTGTATAATCTACCACTCACAACTGAAGGCTTTCTCTCTGAGCCACGTTCACCATGTATTAGCTTCTGCCTATCTGGTTAAAGTTTAAAAAGCATTAAATAATACAACTATACTTACTTTTCCCCCTACTTTTTCATGTAACAAATAAATTCCTATCAGACAATGGGTAACTACTGTAAAAAAAAATTCTGTCACCAAAGTATTTTCTACAGCATTTTCTGTTTTCAAAAATAAAATATGCCACCCTGTTATTTCTTCTTGAAATTACACTGAGATTGTTTGCCTACAAAATTTCTGAAATATGTGAGCCACATGGAGTCTCAACAATCACACTCAAGTAAGCAGAATGCTGTATTTCCCAACTGACAGTAAATCAACAGCTTCACTGGCAGTTTTACGAATAAGACCCAGAATTATTCTAAAGAGAGTTCTGGTCATTTGTGCACAAATATTTTCCTGCAGTAATGTATAAATATTTACTTGCTCTATGGTTAAGGTAAGTAAGGGACTGAAAGTATAACTTTACCAGATACTACTTTAAGGCCAGAAAGAAAGCTAAGTTCATGGAAAACTCTGGCCACAAATACTTTGACAGCAATTCTTGTCCTAGTTGACCAGAAGAAGGTGGAATCTGTAATTGCCTGCACCAACGGGATGCTTTTTCCACTCCACTGATGTTCTCTTGGGAGGAAAAAACTGCAGAGGTACTACCAGCAATTTTATCCCTAGCACGTATGCTTGGACTAATATTTACCGCTGAGAACCCCAGAGGGATAATGTGACCCATGGGAAGGTTCTGGTCCCTCTGCTTTAGTGTGGGGTCTATTAGTCCAGTCCCAGATAGAAGACTTTTTGAGAAATGCTTCATTTGAATTCTATCCTCAGGTACAGAGAACCAGCCACGTCCCATAGTACACTGGCAAAATGGCATATCTCTATCACTGCTAAAAATGCATGCTTTGTTTCCAGTCTGATTTTATACAGCTTTAATTTCTAGACATCAGATGTTTATTGTAGCACAGTGAAGAGCCTTCTAGTACCAGATATGCAATATTCAGGTATTTATAAAACCTTGATCAAATTACATCTTAATCAGCTCCTCTGCATATCCTTTCTGTTGTCTTTCTGATGACAAAAGACTGAAGCAGACATCAGAAGAAAGAAAAGATAAACATGATATCCCAGAGCCCTTGATGGAATAAATCATCATAATTCTACTGAAGACAATAAAGTTATGCTGGCTGACATCAGCTGATTTGGCTGTGTATCCCCATAGTTAGGTTGTCTGACAAAACACATATTAACTATCCTAACCTTTTTCCACACAAGGCTTATTTCAGTGAAAAAATACAGCTTGTAAAATATGGTGTTGGTTTTTTTTGTTGCTGGTTGCTTGTGTTTTTTAAGGAAAAGAAAGATATCCTGCAAGAATACAAAGTTGTTTAACAAGAGAAAAAAAAAACCCAACACCTTTAACACAGGATGTTCCATGACCTTAGCTTTATGATTTGGTGGTTCGGATGGCAATAATTCACTGCAATAAAATTTGGGGTAGCAGCAGGTCTGTGTAGCATAACAGTAAATTTTGATGTAAACTGGAGACCAGAGCCTGGTAATGATGCACAAATGTGAAGTATTCACTAGAGACAAAAAGTATCTGATATCAATGGCATGCAATATAAGCTAGAAGAAAGTATTCAAACAAGACTCAAATCTCAACACTTAGGTTACAAGACAATTTTTTTGTTGTTATAAAAGTTAATAATCGGGTTCATCAGAAAAAAAAAATAAATAAAATCAACTGTATAGGTCAGCCTCAAGAAGAATCATGAATACTGAATTTAAACTAATGTGTATGAAAGTACTAAAACAAAATCTCTTAAATACATCCCAGGTACAACAATCTCCTGTACTGGATTTATTAGCAGCTGTCCTGTGAATAAGAAATACTACCTTCATTACACCTGAGATGAAAAATGAAAAAAAAAAAGTAGCCATTCACTTTCTTCTCTGCTATACAGTACCACATTTTGTTTAAGATATTACACTCTCATGGGTTGCATACCTAAAAAATATAATTCATGAAAAAGTAAAATGTAACTGTCCAGGCTTTGAAGAATTGGGGCATAACGTTAAATAATTATTCATTGCATTTATTCTTCTGTCAAAGTGTGCAAAAAAAACAAAGGCAGCTTTTTATTGCCTTTTTTTATATAAGGACATGGGCTTTTGTGACATGCATTTTATTTTAAACTAATGCTTCTATTATTCCACATCTGAATAACTATAGCTGACATCATCTGCTCTTCTGTGTCCTAGAAGATCTTTAGCTCTAGTCCAGTGTTACATATTTTATGTGTTACATGAAATAAAATACCTCAAGATTTTGAAAATATTTATTTTAAAAACAGCAATGAAATCGTCTGTAATCACATTTTCTGCTCTGCTTTGAAAGCAGCATTATTCAATATGCCAGTGGTCTTTTCCATAAGAGCAACATATTAGAAATTCATGCTGTTCTAATATATCTGAATTCCTTGATGTACTGCACTCCCTACAGACCTAAAGAAACATTTTTGCTTCAGTTTCATATGTCCTGCACATTACCTACTGATGTGGTGGTTGTCAAAACAGTTGTACAGTAGCCTTTGAATTCAAAGTGTGCCTTGACTGTATACTAAAAATGACAATAAACCTAAGTATATACATTATGCTGACTTTTGTTGCCAGCACAAGTAGAGCATTTGGGAAATAAACCCCCTGATTTTATTGCCTTTTAACATCTTTTCCATGTTAAACTTCAAACCCAGAAATGTGAAGTATTTCAAGAAACTGAAATCTCTTTCATTTCTTTCTTGCAAATTTTCTTTAGTATACCATCATGAGCCACATTTTCAAAAAGATCAGCACAAGATTAAAAATGAAACCATTCCAAAAATAGGGGCTTTATTATTTTTCTCTCTATGTAAAAACAGCACTGTGATTTTTAACCCAGGTTTCTTGGGGAAAAAAGCAATCATCTAAGGGGTACACTAAAGAAGCTGAAATGTCTATAATTTTTTTGATAAATTGAACACACAGAAAAAGTCATTTTATAGAACACATTCAAAAGCATTTTTACAGATAAACACACATTCTCATAGGGATGTTATATACATGCATTTATTTGCAAATGTTAGAAGGGTATTTCTTGCAATCCTTGGAACTATTCTTCAGATATTTCAAAAAAACTCATGTCAACAAAGATGTGGTAGGTCAAGCCCCAACTGCAACTGAACCAAACCCACTTCAGCTGTAGGAAACCAAGAAGGGATCCCTATTCCATTATATAGAAACCACATGTTTACAGGATTGCAAGTACATTTTCATTAAACAAACAGCTCTATCTTTATCAAATTGGATCCAATTAAGAAGCAGGACTGGAAGTCATGCCCATTTCGAAGGAGGACTTTAGAGAGCTCCCATGCTGGGGCTGTACCATGTGTTCATACCACCGTGCCTCACATTTTGCACGTATTCTGTAGGCTTCTGAACCCCTGGTACCCAGCTATAACGAGCACCTAAAGGAATCTGTATGTGACAGCACGGTGTAAGTTAGCGTGCATGTGCGTACATGTCTGTATGTCACCTAAGAAGAAAACAGCAACACAAAAAAATAGAAATAAATACATGAACTGACAGCAGAATAACGAGAAGGAAAAATTTGAGTGGTTTTGTTGTTTGTTTGTTTGTTTTTTAAAGTAGTGAGGGTCCAATCAAAATAACTTCAAAGAAGGCTAATTCCAATTTTAAGCATCAGACACAGTCAATGAGAAATTTTTATTCTTCCAGTATAGTAAAATTTTTCAGAAAGAATTCCCATAGGGTTAAAAAAATCTGTAAGAAACTGATCTCTAATATGAATTCACTGAGCTGGTAGTGGGTTCTTATTGTGTGTGTTTAAGAAGTTCCACAGAGGAGAATTCTTACAGAGCTTGGGGCAAATCCTGCAAGCCTTACTCAAAGAGATTTCATCTGCAGCTTGGAGAGAGTGCTGCACAGTATGAAACCAAGACCTCTAAACGGGTTAGATTTGAAGGGTTTTTAGGAGAGGTACATCCTCAATTTTCAATCTGTCCAAAATCACAGAAATCACATCTCACCTGGCAGCTGAAAGAAAAATGCTATACCCAGAGTACAAATTATTTTCCAACTTTTTTTTCTGAGCTCACTGAGTTTCCTTTCTCTAGTTTGGCTAGCATTAATTAATGCTTTGTTTATAAAAAAACCCAAAAACTGAAAAACACTCACTAGATTGAACAAGATAAAAAAGAAGGCATTATTGCTAAAATACCAATATGGGTTAAAAACTGGTTGAAAAGGAAGGATATTAAAAGTAAAAAAAAAAAAAAAAAAAACCAAATTTGATCTGTGGCACACTTCACTGCAGCTGAATTTCTCCCAATATAAGTAAAATTTGCTGAAGATGTGAAATTAATTAGGGATAGAGACAGCCAACAGATTCATTTCTAAGAATAATTTTTCTAAAAATACTCATTAGTGCCCTGAAAAATGAAGTGAGACACATGGTTTCCAAATACACTAAGCAGTATTTGATACACCAGAAATTATATAGAACCAAAGGTTTTGATAGGTTGAAGAAACATATACATAATATTCTATATGAGGCAATGTAAGAGTGACTTAGACAAGTACATGTTAAATGGATCAGAGTTGGACAAGATAGTAAAAACAAAACTTAGAGATGAGTAATAGCATGAGAGAAGAGTCATATTGAAGAAAAAATGTAAAATGTTCTGAATTATAAAGAAAAGCTTTAAAGCTAAGTAAAGATTGCTAACTCTACAAAACCCTCTGTCTTTCTTCACCTATGGAAAGCCAAAAGAACAGTGGGGTCATTCTATTTACTGAATAAGTCATGGAATTCACTGAAGACTTAAATTGTTAAATTATTTCCCTCAAGTTAATTCCTCTCAAGTTCTCAAATTCAAATCAGAGGAACTATACTGCCAAACAGTGTTTGAACTGCACAAAATTGTGATGTTAACATCCTCCCAGTTGTTACGAAGATGAGATGTAGCTTAATCCCCTTCATAGACAAACCATCTTGAGTAAAAGCTATTGCTAGGTAAGACGCCCTCTTGTATGAAAGGGCATGCAAGTTATGGATAACAGTTGACTTTGCCCATGATGCTTCAAGGATCATGCTTTGTTTATTGAAGAAATCCTCAGAAATTACTGTCAACATTTAGCATGTATTTTCTTGGCATCTGATTTTCACCTTTTCTGAGAGTCACTAAGTCCCCATAGCAAAATCACCCAGTTATATTATTCAGCCTTTTTGTATTGGCCCTGAATGCAATAATTCACTGGGATGATCTACAAATTTTCAAGGTCCTTTGTTCAGAATTCGTTGCAAGAAGTTAATGTGGAACATCACAGCTTAAAAGAATGTGTAGTTTTGAGCCATGGTTATAGTTTTGAAATATTGTCTGTCTTGACTGAAGTGTCAAGCATTTCTCTTACTTTTTCAAGTAATTTCTTATCTCTGATTCTCAGAACCCTACACAAGATTTCACTCATGCTCTTTAATGCATGCCATCAGCTTTGTAGATATGTAAGTAAAATTCTGAATCTTTCTGCAGAGTATATTTACATTTCTCTGTGAAGATCAGCCTCTCCCCCACTCCACCCATTGTTGAATATAACCCTGGGGTCAGATTCTGACCTCAAACACAAAGCATGCAATATCCTAGTAAATCAATAACAACTAAGCAGCACATAAGAAGCCAAGACTAGTTCCCCCTGCAGTATAGCTTGTTGGACATCCTCAGAGGGAATGCAGGGCTCCTTGAAATCAAGGCAGCCTTATTTTAAGTAAGTTGCAATGAAGCCTGGCAACAAGGCAGATTTTTGTTGTAAACTGTTTTCCAGCCACCATGGCCCCTGGCTCTGGGGTTTTTAATCTGAGGGGCTGATGGGGAGCTAAGCCTAGACTCCTCAGTCCCCAAACTTCCATGCACTGCCTCAGCTCCCTGGTTTCCAGGACTGGTTTATGTTTTTTAGATAACGTGGAGGGGACCTAAGCAAGCTGCAAGCCTAAACAGCCTCCCTAATCACAGAACCTCTCAGCTGTGACACAGGGCCCTAAGCCTCTGATTCTTTGGTGAGATGTCCAGACCCTTTATCTCTAGGAACAGCAGATTCTTAACCTAGGCTGTTGGGATCTGCAGCTCCTGAGCAGCCCACCTAATGCTTTATGTGCAGTGAGACTCACACGATGCCAGGCTCCATCCTCTCCCATGACATCTTTAATTCTTTGGCTTAGAATTGTGCATCAGTGTGAAATAATCTCGTCTGGAGCTGCTATGCAAGAAGTATAGTAATTATTTGTAGAGCCCACTTGAAAATGTAATGTGTAAAGTAGTAGCTCTGCAGTTGTTGCGAGCAATTTAACATTCAAAGAAGTGATTTATAATATCAGGCTTCCCAAGATTACGACCATAATGACTATCTGACAGACTTTATAAGCAAGTCGTCCAGTCATTTCAATTGGATTCTGGCTGGCTAAGGACTGGGAACTGTAAAAAGGCTATAAGATTTGGCCTAGAATCAGAAATAACATTTGCTGTTTTCCAAACGTGTGGTAAACAAGAAAGGAGATATTAAATTTTTGTACATCTCTCAGCACATGCAAATGAGAATGGAAAGAGCCTTCTCAGACAAACACACAACAACAGCCATCTGGATCCAAACCCTACTGCAGCGGAAGTCAGAGCCTTGAGCCTCTTTTTAGTCAGTATTTACATCCCTGTAAAGCAAGACCACTTCTGTGCAAGGCAGCAAAGGGTAACATCCTGGCTTTGAGCTGTAAATCCCCTACCACCTCCGGTGGGGGCAGGATTTGACATAGGGAATGCAATGTAACACCAAGAGCCAGGCCAGCTCACTCCAAAATGTGAGTGGTGTGGGAGTTGACCTCCTCAAAGGATTTCAAAACCGTGTGTATTTCCACAATTTTGCAACTTAAAGCAGAACAGAAGGGAAAGATAAAAAATGCTTACCACAGAGAGGGAGTTGGAAAGGAGTGTCCCATCTTGGCCAAGCATGTTGGAAACTGTAATTTCAGGTAGATCCATGTTTTGTGGGTGGAATGGAAGGAGGCCATTGTGGTTCATGGGATGACACAGAGAGTGGTATCCAGACTCTATTTCATTCAAGTGCACCAGGGAGTGGTCAGGCAATGATGGAGGAGTTATAGGAGGTATGTTAAAATCTTCACTTTCAAGACTTGGGCCAGGAAAAGACTGGAAAAAAACCAACAAATGGAAAATTCCATGAAAATCACATGAGCACTGATCAATAATAATAATAATAATAATAGTCAAACAAAACAAAACAGACCAACTCACATACTTCTAAGCATCTACAATTCAACAAAGAGAATATTTTAAAGACCCATCTATTATAGCAGTGTATGGAAGTTTATGTATGGAAGAATTGCCTCTAAGGCATACGAATCTCTGATACTTTCACAGCTTGCATTAGAAATATATTTTTTTAAAAGAAGGTGAACTCAAACAGATTTCAAGGGTCCTATTAAATTTTCCAAGAGTGTTCATCTAGTTGAATACCTTTGTCATGGGAATTGTGGAAAAGGGAATGTAATTCATAAAATTAATATGGGCACAAAATGGTTCATAAGACTCCCTGCTACTCAGAACAAGAATTACATAGTGAAGAAAGATACCACTTTTTTGCTTACAGGAGTACCATGCATTTATTCTTCTACAAAGAAAAAGGAACAATGCATCCTTCGCATGAATATACTTTGTGTTTGCAAAAATACATTTATAGTGTCTAAAAAAACTCTGGGTTTTTTCTGTCTTAATATATAAACTCAATTGTTCACACATTTTGTTAGTAATCTAAGTTAGTTACTCCACAAAGCAACTGTATAGTCTTTTGTTGTCCACTGCCATTAAGTCATCCAACTCAATCTGATCCAAGGAAAAGCCACAGGCAAAGTCAGAGTAATGCACCAGGGTGGATAATTGCTATTATTTATCTACAGTCTTTGTACAGCAGGTAGGTTCATTTGGGAGATAGATGTGGGTATGCTCATATTTCGTAAAAGAAAAAGGTGAGCATAGCTCAATACATGATCCAAATAAAGAGTTAAAGGGATCAGTTGCAGTGGTTCAACCTGAAAGCCTGCTCTGCTTTTCTGGGAACAGCCAACTCCTTTGTAAAGTGATTACTCTTTGCACATCCCATGCTGACAGTCAGGGTTTATAGCACAGAGTCTACTAACACCCTTCCTGCCCCTCTGCAGCACAGCAGCCCTGCTCTTAGCGCTGCTTTTGTTAATTCTGGAAATGCAAGGATTTAAATACATCCTGCTCCTGAAAAGCATCATCAAGAGGAATGAACATGAGGGTACAATTTCAAAGAGTAGC
Organism: Grallaria varia; assembly: GCA_013396735.1. NCBI lineage: Eukaryota > Metazoa > Chordata > Aves > Passeriformes > Formicariidae > Grallaria > Grallaria varia. The sequence goes on from VWZG01009481.1 coordinate 272,298, forward strand.
TACTGAAGAAGATGTTTTCCCCAATAGGAGTTTTTAAATGGAGGACAGTACAGTGTATGAATTCATGCAGAAGGACAAGAGAAGAATCAATGGTCAATTATAAACAAAGAGGTTTTTTCATTAGTCATCATAGTAATAATGTCCTGCTGATGCCTGAGGTTACTCTTCTCTGTACGAGCATGTAGATATAAACTTAAATCAGACCAAGAACAAAGAGTGTTACATGCTTTCAATGAGCTGCAGAAAAACCTACTCTAATGCACATTTGCCATGGTTTTGGTTGCTTTACTTGCTTCCCAACAACCAAGTATCTTAGTATGACATAGATCAGGAAGGCTAGACTGCAAAGGCCAAAGTAAAATCCCAAAGAATGAAAACAACAGAACAGGGAATGGAAAAGGTTTGACAGTGATATCATCACTGATATGTGAGAGGGCTTTGATTCTACTCATGCCTTCCAGCTGTATTTCTCTCTTCCAGCACAGGAGTTTGCTCTCCCTTTGCCCCTGCTGTCTCCTTAATGGGAAGCTGGTGTGAGTCTACTGACCTCTGTAAGTTGCTTTTGCCTCCGCTCTTAGAAGCCATGATGCAGCCATCAGTGGAAACCCCTCCAGGGGGAAATACAGTAAAAATACTCTCACTAAATGGAGAGGAGACTTAAACATGGCAAAGAGAACATGTCACATTTACTCAACAATGTTGTATAAGCTGTGCAAAGCTAAACCAAAGTATAAGGGACAATGTGAACACTATTTGCTAATTACTATTATATAAAAACCATGATAAAGAGAAAGGTGTCTAAAGTAAGCTTAAGGTCTAATACCACACTAGCAAAGCAGCAAGGAACAGAAAGGAAGGAAGGGATTAACATCCATAATGCTTTCCTGGACCAGCACTATCCCACACAAGTACACTTAGATTTGGTAACTGTAATCCAGGAGAGCTTGGATTCACCTAGTTTACCGCTTCCAGGAGGGATTCATGAGCTGTGAAAAGAAGACATTTATGTTCAACAATGTCTCTTCTACTGTCCCAAAAGTCTGCTAGCCTCAAAAGAGTTTTCTCTCCAATGACTTTGCAGGCACAAAGAAGTGTTAGTAGCTGTTTTCTTAATCTCTCACTGTCCTGCGAGACTTACATTCCCCACTAAAAGGAAATATTGACTGGCTGGGTGTGCCTGCACATAAATATGGGAGGCATTTAGCAAATCCGCTTATTTGTACACCCCTTTTTGCATGCTACATATGAATAGACCAGATTTTACTCTTGGTTGGTTGTGTTTCAAAAGTATCTTTAACTAGTAATACTTCAAAAATGGTGGAAGCAATTGAACTGCCAGTAGCACATTTGCTTCATTTATTAAAATAGAAGCATAAAACACTACCAGCACTCCACAATCCAAGTTGTGTTATGTGTAAGTATATAAAGATGTTATATATATTATATAGGATAAGCATTTTAAATAAAACAGTCGCCCTCTAATTAATTATAACTCACACACACACATGCCATGGTTGTTTGTGAACTGTACTATTCCAATAAAACTAGGCAGAATCTAAGCTATATGCTAGTGGTGTGGACAGATATTTGAAAGCATCTGCAGAGCACCCTGTTCACCTTACATTTTCAGTCAATTTGATATTTCCATACTTAGTATGTGTGCATGTAATCCATACAAATACAACTTTCTCAGGGAAGTTCCTTCAACAGTTTGCCTTGTCCAGTAGCATGACTCAGATACTTGCAACGGCTTCACACGCTGGCATATTAAAAACCAAAATTCCTAGATACATTTGCAGCAAATCCAACATATCCCAGAAACAAGACTGTTGCAATTGTGCCTGGAGGAAAGGAGTGAGGAACAGAACATGTGGAAATAGCAGCTACAAGCTTCAAACACCCATCCTACTTTCCTGTCATCTCTCCCCTTGCCACTGGGAAAGTCTACTTGAGTAACCATCTGGAGTTCCCTTGGTTCAGCAAATCCAGTGCTGGCAATAGGATCTCCTTGAATGTTGGATTGTTACCTTCTTCCCTGAAGTAAAATTTTAAGGAACCAGCAAAAGGCCCTTCAGGAAGAACTCCCACTCCCAAGCCAGTCATCATCCTGCCCTGACTCCTGGGCTTTCTTAGAGCACCACTTCTTCCAACACAAGACATTTACCTGGGATTTCTAATGAAAGTAGTTGCCTGCTGTCAAAAAGCATAAGGGATATTAGAAATACTCCTTGTGTCCAGTTACAGTTCATAAGTACAGCTCATACATATTAATAATAAATGGTGGCCTGTAGCTTCAGCTCGGTTAGGACCTTCTTGGTGACAGGGAGCAAGGTTAGGGTCTTTCCACGCAGTCCAAGGGTTTTTCCTTTATAGTTGGTTTCACTATCAGGATGACTTTCTCTACTCAGAAAGACATGGAATAGCTCCTTTTTATCCTACTGGTCACAGAAACATTAGCAAGTCACCTTTTCACTTTTAGAACAAATACATTTTTAAAAAGTAGCGGTAAATGCTTTATTTCCTTTACCAGTGAGCTGCTAGGAACTTGTTTTGCTTTCATCTCATGACTGGGAGTGGGTGAGGTGTTTCTCAGCTCTTCAGTTTAGGGGAACTTCCTGGAAATTTATTACATTCCAGAGGGAAAAAGCCCTCTGCAAATAAACACCATTAAACCAACTGCACAGCATTGAACAGACAATGCTTTAATTTTTCTTTATTATAAGAGTCTTTTCATTACTGTATTTACTATAAACAGATTTTGGTATATTTCAGATGGAAGTTACACAGTCGGAACCTCAGAACTGAGCATCCTTAAATTTGAACTATCTATAGACACAAAGCTATGAAAAAGGTTTCTGAATTACAAATATTTCCAAATCTAAAGGGCAATATTCTCTGTTTCTGGCTAAATATCAGTGACATATCTGCTTCAAATGATGGAAACTTCATAAAACAGATGACTGAGATGCCCACTTGGAGATCAAGGGACTTCATTATCTATATGCTACTTTAGCCTATAATTTTTTTGAGAAAAGCTTGCCAGAATAAAGTGATAGGAACACTTAACCCTGATTCACTGTTCAACCGAAGGCCAAGCCTTTGCGCCTGAACAATGATCTCATTGGTCCCCTTCAATTTACCTTCTATGCCACTTTGCCTGGCCAAATTCAGCAACAGGCTATAGAAGGGGGGGGCAAAACTGGGAGGTGGAGTGGAAGTGTATGTCAAAAGTCAGTTCTTCAGCAACACACAACTCAAGTTAGGGCTATGCATCCTGCTGTGTGAAGACACACAAACACACACACACACACAAAAAAAAGTAGTATTTATTTTCAAGAATAGTCATCAGAAAAATAAGGGAAATGCTTTCAGGAAATAAGAATAAAACCCCTTTGCTTAAGTACTCTACAGTGGTGATTGGATATTGGCCAGCAAAACTTACTTATGTTTCAAAATAATTTTAATAGAACTTTAAAAAGTAATCAGAGAGGGGAACCCAAAGGAGACAGCTCAAATGGACTGACCACAAGAGGCAGCAAGCTTTTAAACATCCAATATAAATCCCTCTGGAAAGAGCAGAACAGTTACTATATGACAGCACAGAAGACAACATACATTAAGTACATCTAATTCACGTGCTCAACAGTTGCGTCAGTCACCACGCATTTACTCAATATAATCTGGTATTAACAACAGTTCCTTAAGAATTGGGACTTTGCCTATAGATATTTAATTTAAATGAAATGAATGGTACTGCCAACTATGTAGAGCGTGTCTTAATTTTTCATTCGCACCAAGGCTTCTGCATCTGAACTGTGGAAAGATGCCAGTTTTTAAAAGATAGATGCTTCAGGCTGTCTCCTCTTCTATTATTGAACACATTGTTACATAACTGAAATACTTATGAATCGAGAGTAATGTAAAAACAATGAGCTCATTAAAAGCGGAAAAACAGCAATATACCTTATGCGTATTTGAAAGTTAGAATAATACAATTGGCAGCAGATATTTCCAGGAGTTTTAATAGAATCAACCTTATCTCTAATTTCTAAACGGAGGACCTTCAGAAGCAAGTGTTTTTCAGTTGCTTTTGTCTCGGCATGAACAAGGCTTGATTGCTTGAGACTATAATGCATTACTTTGGAAACCTTCTGTCTGTTACATAAATCATCTTAACACTCAGCAAGAATTGTCTAACAGTGCCATTGACATGCTCAAGTCAATGATCCTGCAAACAATTTTTTTGTATTTCTTCATATGGTAGACAACAGCAATAAATCGTATTCATTTAAAAACACACAATATGTTAATTTATCAAGCAACAGCTCTCAAAAATGTATTACAGGGGAAGGTATAACTTTTTTCTATTGTGTTAATCAATTTCTCTAATTTACATTAGTTAAAGGCCAAACCCCCCAGCAAAACATTAATTTTCTAGTATCAGATGAAATCTGTTTTCAAGAAGGAGAATATGCTGACAATAATATTATTAATCTAAAATGATCATAATTTTCAAAGTTAACGGAATTACATAAAAGGATAGACTTTTTTTAAGATTTCACTCTTGAGAGTCTTTACATTAATTACATTAATTTTATACATATACTATAGCAGTTTCCTGAGAAATGTGTTTTCTGTGAAGGTTTTAAACTGAAATACATTTTGAAGATGACAATAAGCAGAAGCACAAATATTATAAAACGTTACAAGACTTGGGCTCTGTAAAACACCAACCCTATAAATGAAGTATTTAAACTTCCCTTCAGACAAAGACCCAGCTTGCACTTCTCCTATTTAGAAAGTTTGAGCGCATTCAAAAGAAAAGTGCAAGTAAGAATCGCTGACCAAAGAAGTTCCTTAGGAATACACCGGAGCTCGAGGCACAAATGCAGCATCCTTAATTCTTCAATATGGAGTCTTGCCCCTCTCACCTGTGCCACCCTCCCAGCCTCAGCATGTCCCCAGTGTGGACCTAAGCGTGGTCGTTGTCCGACACCCTTGTCATTGTCCTCTGCTGAAGAGAAAGGCACTGGGTCCCGACAGTGTGTGACAGTCAGTAGCGCTACCTCCAAAGAGCAGCACTGGAAGTGCTTTAGCAGGAGCCCTGCATAAACAGCTCCTGCTTGTCCCCTGCTTTGGTGATGCTGAAAGGAAGGGGGCACTTGCATCTCAATAGGTTTCTCCAAGCTACCACCTAAAGACAAGCTTCATCACCTCACAGCTACTGCTTCAGGCTGTTTTTACAGAACAGGAAAAGGGAAGACAGAAGAATATTCACAAGATTCTCCTGGAACATGGGAGCAAACTACTACAACTATTCTAATTATTACTACTATATTTTAATGAAAGCTAAAATTCTTAAGGCAGCTTGGGATTCTATTTGGCAGTTTTTGGTCTGTACTATAACACAGACAGTATCACATACGGTATAATCCTGAACTTAGCACTACTCTAAGCATACTTCCATAAAATAGTTACTATGTTCAGCTAAACAGTCTTTTTAAACTAGAGATAAAAAGCATATTAAAAATAAAAAAAAACTTTTTAGAGACTTCCTCTGCAAAACATACCTAAATTATGCTCAGTACAAAGCACTGGGTAATAAAACTAGCAACATTCATATTTAATAAGCAGAATTTAACTGAAAAAAATTTCACATCTTCACAAATCCTGCTGCTTGAAAATATAGATGATACACCACATTTAACCTGTCAGAAGCCTCATTAACATCATAGACTATAAACCAGCAATCAAGACAGCATGCTTTTCACATGTTTACATTTTTAAATGCTCTTAAAATAGCAGGAGTATAGATTTACATTTAAGTATATCTGTTTAGGGGGCAAATATTCTGTCTAAATTTCCAGATCCCTTCTGAGAAAGATATCAAAAGATGAAATAATGTTGTAACCAGGGCACCCAACGATGAAGGACAAAAAAATCCATTTTATTTTTTGTTGGTTTTTTTCCCCCTTTTCCTTCTCTTTTCTTAGAAAAGCTCAGGAACAATGGCTTGCTTCTCAGTATTCAAAAGGACAGTGGGTCCTACCTGTGCTATACCTCTCCTAAGTGTCTGATGGAATTTCCAGAAATATTTCATATTTAATATAAAATGTCACCACTTGACGAAAAGGAAGATTAAAACAGAGGCATGGCTGCTCTGCAATCTGATGTAACTTTTGTTTAGCCCTGTGCCAGTCACAGGAAAAGCTGAAGACTGAGGAATATCAAAGCTCCCAATTCCTACCAGTGGTCCCACTGACTTTGACACCTATATTTCAGACCCAGGACTTTACAGTAACAAGGCCAAGGAATGCTCAGTATATGAACAAGCACAGATTATTCAAACAAGTAAAATGGCAGGATCTGTCCCTCTCTTAATAAGTGTCATGTAAACAGTAAGACTGCTGAGACCTCAGCAATAAGCTCAATCGTACTAAAGCTATACCAACTCTCAGTAGTGTAGTACCTATTAAGACATTTTTATAAACTGCGAGAAATATGTGAGCTATTACAAGATATAATTCTGAAAAACAGACTTCTATGTAAGAAGCCAATTTAAGAGGAAAACAACATAAACAATAGTAACTTGTGTGCTCAAGTGAAGCATCTTTTTAATTTTGAGTAATGAAGATGTCAAGCCAAATGCTAGAGTAGTTTAACTTAATTAGGTGGCCTATTTTTCCAGGCAGCCTTTCATTTCCCATTGAAAACTCAGCTTGTATGCAAGGCAACAGAGCAATTTCGTCTGTAATGAATACCTCTGGGAATCCAGAGAGTGATCATTTGAATGTAACATTGAAGACTGGTTTGAGTAACTAGTTTGGGCTTGTTGAGATGCCAGATTTCGTAAAACTAACTAGATTAATCAAAGATGGGCATCTTATCAGTTTATTCGGTCAGGGGTCAACAGGTCAAACTGACTCTACTGGAGCAGCCCTTGCCAAAAGGGACAGTGTAATAGTAATTGGTCTAATTTGTAGTTCAAATTCACGTAATTCTTCCAGACGTTTTATGGACCAAAAAAGGTTCATTTTATGTGAAGCTCAGTTGAAAAATACTGTCTTTAACATTTCCCATGGTTATATCCCATAATTCACCTACACTGCTGACCTGTAGAGTTTCCTGGAAAGGAAACTACATAACTAAAATATATGATGTCTGTAATCTGTTTTCACATTCTAAAAAAGTTGTACGTGAAGGAGTAGAGGGAAACATTTTGAAGGATATTTTGCACTGGCTGCTCATTAAACAGAAACTTCTCTCATGTCATGCACAGCAAAAACCAGTGTCTTTTCTCTTGTGATATGTGAAAAAATACCTCTGGCTTTTGGACGGAGAATTCATCATTTGGTGATTGATTTTCTGTTTACCTATTTCATGGTAAAATAATAGCTTTTGTTATTTTTACTTTATAGATTTATTGTGGGCCTATCCCTGACATTGCTATCATCCTGATGCCACTGCTAAGACAAGACACAGTGTTTACATTACTTCCCTCCCATCTGCAACTCCTAAGAAAAATACTTTTAATTGATGTACATAATCACTGTTTATACAACAGGGCCAAGTTCACAATTTTAGCATTACTCTAGCAGTATCTGACATTTACTTCTAAAGGCTCAAACTTCTGGAGCAAGGCAATTACCCTCCAAAACTGCTTTCATTAAAAAGTTTTCAGTGCACATGGCTGAAAAGAAAATAGAAGTGCAAGGTTTCACAGCAAGAAGACAAACAGAACGCTCAAAAATTTGTTATACTTGCTGAGGTTTCTGATATGATCTTAATTTTACGGATCCACACTAATGGTTTTTGAAGGCTGGAGAGGGACAATTTTGTTTATACAACTGTAATTATGGGTATGTTTGTTTAGGATCCTTAGGGAATAGATTTTGCCCTCTTTAATGCTTTTACAGCATGGGTTACAGAATAGGAATCAAATGAAAGAAGCATTAAGTTAAGACATGTTTAAGTAACTCATTTTTCTGAGATAAGTAGGTCATATACATTTCTTCTGGTCAGAGTACAAGTTCAACATCTACAGAACATAAGTGACTAAAATCATTTTGAGTAAAAGAGGGTAAAGGTATTCCACCTGAATTATGTTTTTCCTGTGAAATTTGAAAAAGCTCTTAAGTTCCACTCAACAGGCCATATTTTTGACTTTAATTTTTATAACTTTTATTTGATTACAAAAAAAAATTCTTTTAATACATACACAGTACATACTCATAGCTTTAGCATTAAAGCTAAAGACATTCCTATATACTTCTTCAACACCTCCCTGTGAAGACTGACCTGGGGACACTGGTGGATGAGAGGCTGGACATGAGCAGGCAATGTGACCTTGCAGCCCAGAAAGGCAACTGTGTTCTGGCTGCATCACAAGCAATGTTTCTGTCCCTCTGCTCTAGTGAAACCTCACCTGGAGTGCTGTGTCCGGCTCTGATGTTCTCAGCACAGGAAAGACATGGACCTGTTGGAATGGGCCCAGAAAGGGGCCACACCACCTCTCCTATGATGAAAGGTTGAGAGAGTTGGGATTGTTCAGCCTGGAGAAGAAAAGACTCTGAGGAGACCTTACAGCAGACTTTCAGTTTATAACAGGGCTTACAAGAAAGATAAACACCTTTTACAAAGGCCTGTAGCGTCAGGACAAAGTGCAAGAGTTTTAAATTGAGAGAGAATAGATTTAGATTGGACATAGGAAGAAATTCTTTACTGTGAGGGTGGTGAGACACAGTAAGAGATGGTGCAGAGAACTTGTGTGTGCCCCATCACCGCAAGTTTGCAAGGTCAGGTTGGATGAGACTTTGAGCAAAGTGATTCAGTGAAAGATGTAATCACTCATGGCAGGGGACTGGAGTAGATGATCTTCAAAGACGCCTTCCAATTCAAACCATTCTATGATTCTAAAGATGTTTATCTATATATATACACATAGCCTTGTTAATGCAACTGTTGATATATTTTTATCAGGGACTCAGTTCTTCCAGACTCTATGCCTGATATAACGATGCATTAAAAGACTATATTCTACACAAAACGGAAAGGTAGGGTAAAATTACCTCTACCTTTAACCTGAAAGGTCTGCCTGACTTTTTTCTTTCCCTGATGCCATTTTACTAAAAATTACTTCAGAGAAATGGAGAAGCAAGAAGAATAATCTATTTTTGAAATTAAAAGAGAGTGGCTCAGGAAGAGGGAAGTGGATCATGGTCTAAAACAGCCCTGAAGTGTAGCCAGCCAGCAGACTGACCAGGTGGCATTGCCCTCTCACTGTGGAGCAGCCTCTCAATTAATGAGTAAATTCTTTCTGACTTCTGGGCAAGATTGCACTGGACTTCAATGTCGCATGTACCCATGGGACTACGCTGAAGCAGGAAGTGATTCTCCATCTAAATATGCTGCATTTACTCAGTCCTCTCCCAGGCAGCCAACTCCGGCCCTGATCTGCTGACAGAGGCTCTAGCAGCACAGTAAGAGTGAAGAGCTGTATCATTTGGCAAGAACATGATACAGTAGCCTTAAATTCTGGCCTACCCACAGGGAAGGACCAATATAGAGAGGAGAGGGCAGCTATTACATAGCATTTATCCATCCCCACCTTGCTTGAGTAATACTTATGCCACTAATAATCTAAGAAATTACAGTGTAAACATGTAAAAAAGAAGTTAGGGATATATCTAGGACCATGTGCATATGGAAACAAAAGGCAGGAGAAGCCTTTCCTACTAACATGAAAAATCTCTGCTTTGAATGTCATTCTATCCTATTTCACCGTTGAGCTCTACAGGACAAAATCGTTTTGTTACCCATGATGCTCACTGTATCAAAGAGCAAGCACACATATCATATATGGATCTCCTTGCCATAGCTCTGGGAAGCAGGAAAACACCACCTTTGAGCAAACAGTATTCCTTCCTCTGCCTTAGGTATCTGTTTTCTTTCCACTGGGACAATGGAGGTACTGCCCTAAGCCATTAGCTCAAGACTTCTTCTTGTCCCTTCGTTTTGCACGGTGCAGGGAATTTGGCAGCTGGATTCATTAACCTTAATGTTTATCAGGCCTCAGGAAGGCTACAAAAGTGCCAAAGCTTAGTGCAACAGAGTCCTGAATTACATTCCGCATTGTGATTAAGAAAAAAGGTAAAATAAACAATATAATTTTATACTGTGCTGTATGTGGCCCACAAATTACAGGAGGGGAAATTACATAAAGAACAATTCATCTCTGAGATTCCAATTATAGGTGCGGGGAGAAAACAATATATTGGTGGGAATCTGAAATGCAGAGCAGTTGGCATAGTTTTATTTTAAAATGATAAATATTTTCAGATGCAAGTACAATTAGCAGTGAAAATGCCATGTAGTTTTACTGTGTATGTTTGTTAATATGGCTGGCATAAGCTATTTAGGAGATGCCTGCTGTGCAGAGTCCTGTACTACATATATCATAACCAAAAATGCAGTCCTTACATATATATATAAAATGTACACAGAGACAACATTGCCAAACAGCCTTTTGGGACAGTTTAAAAGAATGCCATTAATTTTTACTGTATACTTACACTTCTGGCTCAGTTCCAGCACTGCCTTTCTGTAAAAATCATTTCAAGTATAGAATCATTCTATTTGCTTGCAGCAACATCACAGGAACAGTAGTGAGCCATATGTTGCTACTTAGCAACTTGGTCTGTAAGTCCCAAAGCATGTACTGATTTGAAAATTGAACAGAAATGATAATTATTGGTGAGGGATGCTGTGAGGCAACTTGTCTTGGATTACCAAAGTATGCAGATGTTTGATGTTATATAGCAAAAGGAAGAAAACTATATTTTTCCTGTCCAATGGCTGAGCTTTTATTTATGTTAGCCCAAAGGGGATAAATTGATTAAAACCCATAAAATAATATACTGTGATGTTTCTCTGGATGTGAACACTTTCCAGTAAACAGAAAGAACTGAAGTGCATATCAGCATATATCAGGACCCCAGAAATCCTGCCTCCACAGTCACATAATCCTGAAGATAGCCTAGTGGAAATCCCTTGGTCTTTGGTGTTGCATACCATGACTCAGATTGCCAACCTGCCACCCAGTAAGCTGTGTCAGACTCTGAAATTAGAAACTGATTGTCATTTCTGACTCAGTCAGCATGATCAGAGCTTGAATAAAAGTTTCTGATAGGACCATGCATCTCCTAACATGTGGGATTCATATTTTAGTTAACAGATGTGCATCCATCAAGGAAAGTGAAGAAATTAATTCACTCCTCATTCTGACAAGATTCAAACCATCATCTCGATCTTGCGAGGGAACAGCCAAGTTATTGAGGGTGGGAAGGAACATGCACTCCTCTCTGTGAGCCCATGCAACAGCAAGGCTCATGAGAACAGGTGCAAAACAGACAGGACAAAACTATGAATGAGGCAACTAGGCTGTCATTTGAGAGAGAACATTTGCTCTTCTCTTTTTACAGCATTATGTGTTCGACATTCAGTAACAGTGAGAGGAACATGAACAAACAGTCCTGATAGCTGGGGGCAGAAAATACAGTTTCATTCTTTCTCTTCCTCTCCCTTCCCCGTGAGCTACACAGTCTTTCATGCCTTGTTTTCAGAGCAGGGAATGTAGTATTTTTTTCCAGTTTTAACAAAGAGATTAGATGTTGAAATGGTAGTCAATCCACTAATTTTGGCTGATAACCAAATGTTCATACACAAGATATGAAAAGCACTCCATTACACACCTCAACGATACTGGAAATGAAGAATTGTTTAGTTCCTTTGAGGCATGACTAGCAGGTGCTTATTTCAGGTCCAGGTTTGGAAAAGGCTTCTCTCACAGTCACAGGTTCTTGATGAAACAAGAGAAACATGTTCCAAATACATCCCAACTTCCTGTTCCTAGTGTTGTTTGCCTTTTTTTTTCTTATTCTTTTAATACTGTAATTATTATGGGCTTTCACATATGTTTCAGCCCACACAGAGCTGGAATACCTCTTCTACAAAGACAGGATGAGTGTTGGGGTTGTTCAGCTTTGGAAAGAGAAGGCTCCAGGGAGACCTTAGAGCAGCTTTCAAGTACCTAAAAGGAGCCAACAGGTAAGCTGGAGAGGGACTTTTTACAAGGGCAGCATGTAGTGATAGGACAAAGAAAAATGACCTTTAGCTGAAGGAGGGTAGATTTAGATTAGACAGCAGGAAGAAGCTCTTTGCTATGAAGAGTGGGGAGGCACTAGCACAGGTTGTGCAGAGAGGTTGTGGACTCCCTGTCCCTGAAAGTGTTCAAGGCCAGGCTGGATGGGGCTTTAAGCAACCTGGTCGAGTGGAAGGTTCCCTTTCCATGGCAGGGGGGCTGGAACTGGATGATCTTTGATCATTCTCACTCAAATCCCATTATATGACTCTATATATTCACCAGTGCAACTGTGTAAGCACCAGGAGAAATGCCAGCAAGGGAAAGGAGGCTGCAACAGCACAAGGCTGACAGCTTCTCCCAAACTCACACAGGAGGCTGATTGACTGGTATCAGTCACTTGGTAATAACTTAAAACACTATGCCTAGCAACTGAGCTGCCTCTTGTCACAAGGATCCCCCAGCAAAGGACAGAGAGTTTCAACACCTGCCTCTGAGTTTTGAACTCTACCTGGGAGCCAGACACCTAAGTGCTCAGCTTTGCCATAGTGAGATTTTAAGTTTGTAAGCCCTTTCTTGGTTCCAGACCATAGTAAGTATTCAGGGGTTTCTGACATCTTTGAATTTGGAATTTCACATTTGATAGATTTTTTTTTCCCTCCTTGAAGACAAAGTAATTTGCATTTAAAATACATAGGCCTGGATCTTTAAAGGTACTTCAAGCACCTTACTTCCACTGAAACCAGTGAGTGTTAGATGCATAAATATCTCTGAGGATCTGGGCCTTGTTAGAACATGTAGAAACCACATAAAAGATTAAAACTTATACTCTTAATTTTTCAATATGCCATCTAAATTATTTAAACTACATGCATACACAGTACAAAAATATCAACAGAAGAAAAATAATTCTGATGTATAATGTGGATTTGCAATTCTTTATTCAAAACTATTTAAGACAGACATAATGATTCTCTGAAAGGTAGCAGCTGCCTTATAACAGCAATCATTCACAGAGTTTGTATTTCTACTGCTTCAAACAAATTCAATTAGCCCTTGAACTTCCAAACCCTTAAGGCATAAATGAGATGATACTAGGCTGCTTTAATCTAATAGTAATACTAAAACTTGTCAGTACAGTTTTTGGATTAATGGTTAGAGAAAAATTAATAATATAATTTTTCATTTTTTAATCAAACAGTTCTATTCTAAACTACCTCTGGATCTTGGAGGGTTCTTAGCTGAATAAGTTCAATCATGCACAATTCCTAAAATCAAAGTACTACTGGTCTCTAAAGGTATTTCAAAGTAACTTCAACAGAAGGCTGGAAAGCAACATGGTGGAATATTCTAAAGCCAGTCTTTTAGATTAAGCCATGTACTCATCTCACATGAACTTCTGCTTCTCTGCCCCTAGATGAACCTTGGTACCTGAAGAACCCTACTTCATGAAGACACTGAGCTTTGAATGTACTGTCACTTTCAAAAGTGTTGATTTCTAAATTCCATCCAGCTCATCTAAACACATTTACTATACATGCAAACTTATTTCCCACATAATGAGAGGCCTTCACATAATCCTCCTGGTTCTGTCAGAACAACTAGCCACTGCTGAGCCTCAAATATTGCATGACCTAGCCCACAGGTCTGATTATTCAAGGCAATTTCTGACACAATCTAACTGACCCCACTATACCCACCACTTCCTCGTGTGAAATTCCTGGGACCAAAACACATGAAGTAAACGAACATTTCTCCCCTATATATAGACATAGAAACAGGTAGACAACCCAAAACTCTCAAAACTATTTTTGATTTTTAAGAAGCAATTAAAATCCTTCATTCTTAGAATCCTACAGTATCTTAGGATTCAAGTGGAAAGGCAGAAGACTTTTTAATACACACTCAATATCTAATGAGCATTTGATACGTATTTGTATGTGTAGTTCCCCAAAAGGAAAAGGATTCAAAAATACTTGAAAAAATCCACATCACACTAAACCTTCTGGGCTTACAGAAAACTAAGTCATTGCCATAACCTGTCTGCTAATTCTGTAATATTAGCAATGTTCCTCAGCCATAGGATTAGCATTAAAAATGTAATACTTCAACTGCCCTACAAGTACTAATTAGGGCTATTTGTGACATGTGTAGCTTATAACGATTAACTTGTCTGCAGTCAGATAAACAAATAACCTGCACCTGTAAAGACTTTATTTCCTGAAGGTAAAACAACTGTTTAGGAAAGATCATGCTGGCAAAACAGCTGCTTGCATTCTGGAGAGGAAACAAGGTAGTATCTTTCAACAAACGCCAACTCTGGTGTTTTATCAGCTCTATCTCATTAACTGGAAACAAGGCTTAAATGCTTTGTTTATAAATTATGATTATTCCTGATTGCAGCAGTTACTGATAGTGCCACTCATTTGCAATGCAATTCTTTGAATTTGTTTAATTACAATTTGAAACAAGGCAGAGAAGATTAATTAACCCACCTGGCTGGCTGGCACATAGTCCTGGCTCGGCTCTGTCATACTCATATACATGTTCTCACCGTCAAACTGCAAAAGAAATAATAGTAAACATTCAGCAAACTTGATTTTTCAGCATTGACTGAAAAAAACAGTTCCCATAAAATAATATTACAGCCTGGTTTTAGAGACTTGTAATTGCGTGTGTGCATCTTGTCTTTGATGTTCCTGTTGTCATCCTTATTGACCCTGGATGTCAGTGATTTGGAGTAATTAGCGCTCTAGTAATTACAGCTAGCAAGCAAGAAATGAATGGTTTCCTTTCATCTGCAATCTGTTTTAAAACAAAATGGCTCATTTTGTGCACTATATTGCTGTTGGTTCCAATGAAGTACAAAGTGAATTGCACAGTTACTGAGAAAAGGAAGATGAGAATAGAATCTGCACTAAAATGCATCTTAATGGATTCCAACTTTAGCTTCTGAGCAGAACAAGAGTTGAAATTTCAAAACAAATTAAATTCCCTCCCATTGAAATGTTCCCATATCAGAAAGTAGGAAATACATTTCCAGACAGCTTTCAGACATCTGAATGTATGAAACAGTATATCTCCTGTCCGCATGGTGTAAGAGGATAGCTTTCTTGATGTGTGAATAAAGTAAACATTCATAATCAGAACTGCAAAAATAACCTTCTGTAAATAACAAATACAATTCCTGGAAATATATACAAAGCTGCCTTTTTTTTTTTTTTTAATAGTTTCTTTTCCCCTCCCCTCAGCTGCAGTTAAGAAGTAACGGAAGTGTGATAGAAAGGAGTTGATTAAAATCTGAAGGTCTAGATGGAGGAAAAGTGTCAGATATGAAGCCTCAGTCTGTACCAACACAAAGAAGTATAAAACTTCTGATTTCTTACACAATCTGGAAAATGTCCCTGCAGAACTCTCGTCACGGCCGCTCAAGTGGCAGTGCCAACAGGGCAGCTACAGTCTCAGTGTCTGCTCAGGAGGTAGGGAAAGTCTTTTCAAACCTTTCAAGTAGAAATGAATAACAGCAGGAATCCCTGTCCCCAGTCATCAACCACAAATTTCCAGCTGTGACAAGGTTTGTTTGAAATAACTTTCACCTGACCCCATGTGTGAATGCTTAGTGTGATGTATTTTGGACATGAGCTATTGTTTTTGATGACACAGGAGCTTCTCTAAGAAGTCTCTATTACTGAGCTTGCTCTGCTCCTACAGAAGGTGTCCCATGGATGTTTCTCAACCAGTGCTGAGCTTCTGAGGACATTCTACCTGCAAGGTGCAGTATATTCAACTAGCCCAAGGTGGCAAAGTTGAACTGTGGCTTTGGGAGATAGCTTGACCAATTTTTGCTGAGGTGGCTGAAAAGGTTTCAGCTTTCCAGCTGTTCACCCTCTTTCTCTGCCAGAGGCTACAAGGCTTGTAAGAGCAGCAGTAAAATGAACAAGTGCCAGCTTCTGGCACAGCAGTTGATGGTCTGCCTTTCTTGGCCAGAGCTATTTAATAGATAGTCACAGCCTATCTGTCAGAAGTCCTAGTTTTATGGGAGGGAAAGGACTATGTCACGGACACAGACCTGCCATAGGAAATAGAGAATTTCCAAATTTTGATGTAATAGAGATAGTTGGATTAGATCATAAAACAGCGTTTGATGCTTGTTCTGTGTCCCATTTCTTTTAGCTTTCTCATTCAACAATGTTATTATTTATAAGCACTCAAAATAGAGTTCTGGAGAAAATTTTTTAGTGTCTGGATTGTTTGCACACTGGCAAAAAATGCATTTTTCTACTCAGATGGACAGGTGAAATTCTGAAGAGAGATTTCACAGCCTTTGGTTGGAAAGGAAGGACTCCAGTGCAAGGCCTACAGGAGCTCAACTTATTCAGCTTGTCAGACGAAAGGCTGAAAGATGCCTTGATCACTGTGATTGGTACGTACACTCTGGAAAGACGACTGATAGCAAGATGTCAGCCTTCCTGACAGTGGTATAATGAGATCTAGTGTTGAGAAATGGGAGTTACGGAAATTCGGCCCTGAAATAAGATACAAGTTCCTACTTTAGGAGTTAATTAAACATTATGTCAACTGCAAACTCATGATTTCTCAGACATTTTAGAATGAAGTTTGGTATCTTTTTCAGAACAGATGCAATCCATATGATATTTATATGAAATACTATGGACAGGATCGTTTAACTGTCTGATTATGGTAGCCTGATCTGCCCTGGAAACCATGATCCCTTAAGTCTCCTCTTTTGAATTTCCCTCATTATCTTCATACATTTGTTGTGCTACATTGCAAACTTTGCTGTTAACTCAAATTCTGTGTTGCATGTATTTAGTTGCCATGAACATGAAGAAATTTCTTGCCTTTTCTGAATCCTAGCTAGATACAGTCAAGGGTTATTTGAGTTTATTTTGCCTTCCATAATGTTTGACCCTGTGATTTAAGAATTTTTGTGAAGTACACTGGTCTTTCATATAATTCCCTCTTTCGGATGTTTGGTAATCTGTCCTTGCTCCCAAGCTTACAACCACCAAATCTGCATTCTTTGAATAATTTCCCTAAGGTATTTTTCCATGAATACTTAAATTTTCATCATTCTGTGTGTTGTTCTTGGATTAACTGCCTACCTAATCATTGCCTTGCTCTTAGCAGTCCCTCTGGCATGACAGGATCTTGGTTCTCAGCCTCTCCTGTTTATTGCTTGTAGCCCTCTATTTAGCTTTAAAATCTTTTGTTCTACCATGGTCTGTGGGCTTAATGTGAGCACATATCAAAGAAACCAAAATACAAAAAGTATACCCAAAGTTAAACTTTCTGGCCTTTTGACTTGGCCTTAAATGAGAAATGACCTTCTGCAACACCCTGAATTAATTTTTTAGGGCAAAATTTTCAGAAAGATGTATTGATGCTTAATGTCTGTAAAATCTGAGTGACCTATTAACATCTAAAAATACCCACTAGCTGTCTGATTTATTACTTAATTTCTTCAATATTCAATTCAATGCAATATTTAGCATTTTCTTGTCAGAAGTACGTGTAAGATGTTGTGTAAAAGGTTATATAGGTCAGCAAGATCTGATGTGATGTGTATTTTCTGTGATGTTTATATTTCTAGATTGTGGACTGTATTAGCCTACACTAACACTGTTGCTATGTTAGTATGAGTACTACATTTACCACTATCTAAATATCCTAGTCTAATGCAGTGTGGTGCATGGCTTCTTGGCAGTTCCTAAGACTTTGGATACGACCCTGAACAACACCCATAGACTCAAAGGATGAAGGATATACACGTGCACTTTGAATAGCAGATAATGCCAGGAGATACCTCCTTCACGTTCTCAATGTTTACTAAAATGTTTATAAGAGAGTGAAATTATGATCTTTGTATGCCAAAATAAAACAAAATATTTACTTCAATTCTGATTTGTTTATTCATCATCCCCTTTCCCAATAACCAAAGCAGCGTGGAATAGACATGACCTGTACATCCCATTCCAGGCCAAAAAAAGGGTACACAAGCCTTCCATAACAAGAAGCTCAGAAACACTGATGCAGCACACTGTTTCTGTGCCCAGCATGCCCACCTTGCCCAAACATGACAATCCCACATTGAAACAATAAAATGAGAAACAATTTGATCAGCTGGAAGGTTCTATCCATGCTTTTTCCCATGTGTTTAGAAGCTTCCAAAGCATGCCCCTAAACCTCAGAAATGAATTTCACCTCTAATAGATTGCTTTGCAACATGCACACTCTGCAGTATGGCATCTCTTAACAACTCTCCATCAGGACAGTTTAACTCATACTACATTCACCTGGAATTCAGCTTTACAAGTCAAGCGATGTATGCAAGGGCAGCTCAAGCCACCTGTCTGTATCAGACAGTGAGTCAAAAGATCAGGAGATACTAGCCAAAGATGTCTTCAGCTATTAGAATTTTCTTCCAAATTATACTCTATGCCTCCAAAATTGTCTTGTTTTACTTATCATCCTCAGTTCTGCGAGGAATATTCCATAAACTTTCTTGTGCTCTGTTTCAAGCAAAGAAAACTGCACAAGCATCACTTAACCTGTGGATGATTCATCCAAACAGAACAGATGAAACACAAAGGGAGGCAGTTAAATGAACTGTCTTTTAAGAACCTATCTATGATGTATATATATCATATGACATTTCATCTAAAGATTTCCCAATGTGTCTCCAAGATCCTTCAGTATCATTAAGAGCAGATTTCAAAATCTTTCATTTTAATCTATTAAAAGTGAATGCTAATACAATATTCTGATGTGTGATAATAACTACTCTTGACAACATTTCTTCTCATATTAAAGCGTAACAGGATGAGAAGTTTGGGAGAGAGCAAACTAAGAATATGACTGCATTGTAATATGAAAAGAAATATAGCTGGGAGCTAGTTCTAATATAGAATCAGAATTGCATTGTGTTCTTTATTTAAATGACTATTATAAGTAAAACTCACAGGCAACACCATGGCATGGTCAGTTAGAGTATCCCTTAGAATGACCCCTTTGTAAGAAAAGTTGTAATGTTCAGCAACCCAACATGCACAAAGTACCCAACAGCTGTTATTAAATGCAATTTACTCATAGAAGTTAGGGATGTAATTACATAAACACTGGCTGACTGTAACTGATGCAAGAGCTATGACAGAGTTCAGCAAAAGTCTGCAGTGGCAAAGTTGTTTCACAGAATCCAAAGCTGGCTTCTGTGTCCCATTAACATGGCATCATACCAGGGTCATACAGCGTAGTCATGGCCAGGAGGCCTGGTTTCATCTTTCTATTTAGGCTACAGCAAACTCTATCAGCCTTTATAATAATGATTATGAAATAGAAAAGCTTGCAAGAATGGGATTTTTTTATTCATTCTTGATGTGCTTTAAATGACAAACATCCTGTGTGGACTATAACACAAACACAGTATAAACAGGTTGAACAAAAGCAGAGAACAAAATTTCTCATGGTGACACTAAATGAGAGAATGTTCATTTGATTGCCTACATACACAGAAAAATTTGGAAAGTAAGGAAGGTGAAAGACTGCAGAAAAAACTAGGAGGGCTTGAGAGCCACAGAGGATAACTGGAAACAACATATATTTCTATATTGCTAACTGTATGTGCATATAGAGTGATTACAAATGCAGATACATACCTGCATTAGCTTCATGTAGCTAGCTCAGTTGATAGCTATGACATGGATGCACAGGTACAACAGAGGCTTTCAGACTAACTTTGTGTCCTCCCCTTCCCACAGACAACCTTCTTCTATGTCAAGTCACTCTGTCTTCATTGCCAGATCACCTGTGCTATCTGGATTATTGGCAGAATAAAACTTCACCCCTCTATCTCCACCTTCTTGCAACCTCATGGTTCTTTGCTGTTGTTGAGAGAAGTGAGGGGTTATTTTGCTCTATAGGTTTAGACTTCAGGGAATTGCATAGTTGCTTTCTCTTTGTGTGCATATATATATATATATATATATGCCCTAATTTCTTCAAACATAGTTATATTAGTTATGCAAAATTAAAAAAAAAATCAAGCATGTGGATCTTTGAGCTTCTTCTAGTTCGTACTGAAGAGCAGCACTGTGTGACAGTACTCTGTCCTGTGCAACAGCAGTATAGGCAGGGAAGCATGAGGAATACTAGCCCATAAGGTTTTTGATGCCAAAACAATCTTGGGACAGAGGTGTGGAGGGAGAGCAACTTCATACACTGTTTGGTGTACAAATATATCCCAAGAGTGATATCCTAAAATGGAAGGATTAAAGGAGAAGAAGCAAGGGGAGAGATGATCAAATTGGTGAAATCTGCTGTTTTTAATAAGTTTACCTTCTGGGTAAAGCCATTTGGAATTGACATACCCATTTCTTCAAAGGATGTCACAGATCTTCAAAGCCTGTGTTATTTAATCGAAATACAAATTTCTCTCATCTTAGATTGGAACTGGAATATAGATTTAGGTCTAAATTAAAACTTTAGTTATAACTTTTAACCATCGTTTAACATACTCTGATGGTGCCCCAACACAATTCATTATGTTTAAGAAGATATTGCAATAGCATTGTGTAAAAAGATTATTTATTTCTAGTGATTTAGTGATTTTACTGCTTACAGCTTATAGAGATCATTTGTAACTTACATTATCTAAAAGCCACTAATCCTAAAAAAACCTTTAAAACTGGGTAATTTTGTTTATTTTAAACCAAATGCCAAGAGTAGATATTGTTTCAGGTTGCTTGATGACAAAGAGTGATATTTCATTTTACTCAGAGTTGCTGAAATGAGACTAAAATAATGATGGGATACAACATAAATCATCAAATGGCTATGCTAAAGAATCAGTTGATCTTGTTACAGCCACCAATAAAGATAAAAACAGAGATGCTCTGTAAACATTATACATGATGGAAAATCCCTTTCCTGACACAGTTTGGCAAAGTGGTATGTTTGTACTAAATTGAAACTCCATTTTGTCTCCTGAACTCCATTTTGTACGCTGTACTGAACACATCTAAATTTGCCCAAGACAGGTTACAGTAATGCATTCCAGACAGACATTCTGCTCAGGAAATGGGCTTGACACCTCACTGAAGGACTATCACAGGAATATTGTCAAAAAACAATCTAGTACTATCAACTTTGATTGTTCTGCCATCTTCCCTCTCTCCTTCCACGATTGTTTATCAGAAGAGGAGCATACTGGAAGACTGGGATTAGGTGAAAATGCCTGAATGGAGCACCAGGGCAAAAAGAAATCAAATTCTTTGCAGAGCTGGATATCTGTGTATGGCAAAAGGAAGGTAATTACTGCAGACTGACAGGACATGGAGGAGTTCTGTCCTTCCAGGAACACTAGGAGCCGTCCAGGTTGCATTTAGTTTGATGACCCAAGCATTAGCAAGGAGATAGCATGTCTCAAGATTACTACTGTTACCAGTTTTATTTCTGTAACTTGCTTTTAGGAGTAAAGTATTAGGAAAATCCTTTGTCTCCTTGTCTCCTGTTCTTTCATTTTTTTCCATATTGTCCAAAGATTCTGAACCAGAAATATGGGCATACTGTCTCTAATTGATCCAAGTATAGTGTATTAGGCATATTGGAGCTGGGAAGGCATCTGTCCTGGTCTCAGCAGCTCCTCAAAGAGTAGGAGCTACAAGGTGGATGACCCCTGGCAGCAGGTCCCAGAGTGGGAAATGAGAGTGCAGCTTCACAAGGAAATGCTGTCAGACATTTCCTATACTTAGAACCAGAAACAATGACGAAACTCTCTCTGCCCACAGCACCCAACAGACTTTGATCCCTTCAGTGCTTGGATCAAAGCGTGATAGGGCTCGCAGACTAGCACTGCACTGTGCCTTTTTTACCACCTGGCTCTCAAAGAAGACATGTTTTGTACATACCCTGCATAATACCCTTCAAATGAGACCATTTTGCGCTCATGTTCCATTTATAACACCGACTATTGACTCAAAAAATTACAGGCAACGCTGTCAAAGTTTTCTCTCAGATTTTCATGCCTGTGCCATAAATACCCAACCCAGACCTCTCCCATCGCATTCCTTAAGCTAACTCACAATATACCGCTCTCCTTGGGAGAAAGGGAGGAGCCTGAGGGTTTGCTGAGTATGTTCTCATAGGTGGAGAGCATGCAGACTATCTAAATATACACTGGTAGTTAAAACCTGAATGACGGCACTACAGCATTTGTGTTTTTCCTGCACTTAATAGAGGTTAATGTG
The DNA here is from genome assembly GCA_013396735.1 of Grallaria varia. NCBI lineage: Eukaryota > Metazoa > Chordata > Aves > Passeriformes > Formicariidae > Grallaria > Grallaria varia. The sequence continues at coordinate 294,702 of VWZG01009481.1, forward strand.
GAACTGCAGGGAAGGTGAAGGGGAGTGTTTAGCTTCCCGCTTGGAGCCTGCATGTGTCAATGCCTGACAGAGCCTTGAAGTTGTTAGCCTGCATGCAGAGCACTAGCTGAATGAGGTTACAGTGCTGAGCACAGCGGGCTAAAAGAAGTAGGATCAGACTGATAGGAGGAGTGGCAGAGTCCAGGCACAGCAGAGTGTATCAAAGACGGCCCAGGGGAGAGCGGGTACTGTATTAATCCTTTGTGTACACTTAAACGGAAGACAGTGAACATGCAGAGATGAACTCTGAGCTCTCTCAGCTGGGCTCCTGCTCCTTTTAACCTTGGCTGTGTAAATAAAATATAGTAAAATAATAAAAATTAATAATAAATAAATAAACCTAAACCAACACATTGTAGTCTGGACTCCTATGCTAAACTATTTCTTGCATATTGAACAGTCATTAAATAAACATACTGAGATCAAAGTAGCAAGTGCTTTTGTTATTATTTTACTCAATCCCCACTAAATTATAGATGTAGTCACCCACTGGGAAAATTGGGTGGTAAGATGGAAAGGTTTGAACAGCTAAGATTAGACCCTTCTTTTTCTGCACACAGTAACTGAGGAAATTTGTTTAACCTGGTAGGGATGGAATATTTTCCAACACTAACACATCTGGCCAGTTTCATGACAAGTTCTGATCCTGCATCATGGAAAGTGAAGGAAATTGTGCCATTGCTATTTGGACAGGAACTACTAGATCAGGAACTGGTAGAGTGGTAAGGGAATAGGTATCTTCTTTAAGTTTCAGAGTAATTTTTGTCAATGTTCATCTCTGCCTCATCATGTCAAGTGGTAGATTATGTAATAAAACACTGGAAAGCTTAATAAAAAGGATCTAGAGAGAGCAGACAGATGATTAAAAACATTTTTTATATATCCACATCCATATCCCTGTGTTGCAGTATTGCAGAAGAGAGGCTCCATGGACTGTAGTGAATGAGTTTCACACAACTAGGACAAAGCCATTCCCTTGCACGAGTACAGTGGCAGCTATGTGCAGGGATACAGGGACAGAGTTTGATCTACTGTGCTTTTTACAGAGTAAATGGATATATATAGTTCCCATGGGTAAATGCATTTCCTACCGCACAGCAGAACCTTAGAAATAAAAAGGCCCAGAACAATATCAACCAAGAAAGCACCAGCAAAATGCCACTACTTTGAAAATCCTGTGACAGAGGGTCTTGAGAAGCAAAACAGAGATGACAACTGCCAGATAACTAAACAACCTTGCCTGGATGCTGCTATGTCTTATGTTTGAAAGAGTAAGGGGGAAAAAACCCATGGCATATGTGGAAATATTTTATCTATGCCATATTTAGAAATCCAGTTAAAAAAAGTATCATCTAAGAACTTAAGCACTCTAGACCAATGCAGCAGGTCATTTGATCACATGCACAACATGCATTAAAATTATCCTGTTGAAAGGGATGATAATGTGAGAGTATTTAAAATCAAGCACCCATTCAAATATATGATAAAATAGGACCCAAGAGCTCAGACATTTTCAGGAACAGGCATAAAATATTTAAGTATGTACCAAACTCAAATGGAACAAATCAGCTTAAATTTCTGATAAATCAAATTATAGCACAGTCTGATGGGATCTCGTTAGATAGAACTAATTCAGACCTGTAGAGAGTGATAACAGAAATGACTAATTGAAAGGACTTAGAAAAACATGGACATCTGTTAAATGACAAGGGTGTTGTGGGACTGAAACAGAAGAGTAGTTAACCAAAACAGCTACCGTGGCAGCCATGTGGACGATCCTACTTCTATCCACAGTTACTCCAGGACATGATCAACTTCACTAATTTCAACACGATTATTTTCATTAAGAATGTCACACATGCTTATTTCCCTGCCTCATCAAATAAGAAGATGGAGCCCCATGAATGTTCATAAGAAGAATCTGAACCAACACGACTTTTTACACTTAAAGTTGCAACAGATTCAGAAACTTGACAAAACTTGTAGCTTGACTCACTTCTTTGCTAGGATCGTCTACAGATCAAGCTGAGATACACTGACAGACCAATGTAGAGAACTCTGCAGTATTTTATCCTAAAATAGGTCATTCAAGAGTAGATGTGGTTAGAAATGTTCAAAATATTACTCAAAAGCAGAAGAGGAAAAGTTGTTTTACTTTTTTTTCTTACTGACTTCGGTGAAGACATGTCCTTGATGTGAAATCACTTATCAGTTCTCAAAAATTCTAAGTGTTCTCTCTACACCTTTTAAGATAAAATTTGACCTTCAAGTTCACTTTATGACTAAATTATTCCATGACTGTTTTCATCTTTTGTTTCTATTTTCTCAAGTAGCACTCAGCTTTTTTAAAGAGTCTGCAGCGGTATTTTCTTTATACACTTGATATATTTTGTTTTGACAGAAAAAAAGACAGGCCTATGCAAATATATTTCCATTTTTTCCTAAGTTTTGAAGGTAAAGAGCTAAAATATAAAGATACAGCTGTACCTGTCACTGTCTTATCAAAACCCTTTAAAGACAAAAAAATGTCCCACCTCCTGCTCCCTCCTGCTTGAAAAACAACTACCACCCTCAGCACTGGCAGCTGCTTTTCCCATCAATACACTCTAAATCTATTACTATTGTACATTCCTCACAGCAAATCAGATAGCAAAAGTTACTCAAACCCGGCATTATCACACCATGGCTGCTGTCTTTCTAAGAGGCCATGTACATCAGCATGAGGCAGTCACATTAGTGCTGGGAGGAAGCTCCCTGAGCAGGCAAATCCATCCCCTGAGTAACAGCAGAAGCAGTTTCACACGGCATCTGAAAAAGCCTATTGTCAAATCCTGCCTTGGATGCAACTCCAGTATTTGCTCTTTTGGTTCAAATTCTTCAGCCATTTTACTGTTTTGCCTTAAGACCTTCTTCCATCCCTCCACTCTGCTGAAACTACTGACTTCTGGTCATTACTACCACCTTTTACTAACACTCATGAACATACATAAAGACAGATATTCTATTCTCTTCTTCAGAGAGCCAATTTTAAATTCCTTTAACCTTCTCTGGCAACATGCTTTTTTCAAAACATTTCTTCACCTGTAACCAATTGAGTCCTCCCTTTTCCTGATTCCATTTCACAATCTCATGTGCTGTCTAAATGGAATGTAATGGTCTAGCTAGTCATGGATCAACCTGAACAGGTTCTCTGTTCCCAGGGTTCATCCAGACCACAGGTATGCATCAATCTCTTTCTCCCTGCACACTTTATTCAGAAAATGCTTTGCTTTTTCCCATCCCTTAATAAATGAAACCTCTGAAAGCTTATCCTGACTTACACAGTAGCAAGGAAAGTTCCCAGGTAACTAGGGTACATAACATGATTTATGAAAAATGGCGAAGATCTAAGCTCCGTGGACTTTGGACCGAGTCAGAGCTCTATATTTTCTTCAAATAAAGAATTTCCAAGAAGAATCTTGTCATGAAACTGGCTTAAATATTTACATGAGAAATGAAAAAGACACTTCCACCATAAGAATGTGCCAGTTCAAGCACACAGCAGCACTGTGGGAAACCTACTCCACCATTCCCTCACAAACCATTTGGGTCCTCCCGTATCACTTCTTGTGGCTGACAACTTCCTAAAAATATTTGTTGATGTAGACTCGAATTCACCTCTCTCACATCTAGTTGAGTGCTCTGCCACACAGGACATTATTTATCGGTATCAGTCATTCCATTTTTGAACGGAAATCATATCCAGGCCCTGAGAAGTTCTTAAGAACTGAAAAAAAATTGACAATTATTGCCTTGTCAAATGAAGATTGACAAGACTGTGTCAATTCAAATTTTCCAGCCGGATGTATTTCAGAAGTCCCTGAATGCAGTGAAACAAGCTGAACTCTGTTATACTGGCCATGCAGAGAAAGGAGGGAAGTGCTACATTTTCACCACTTCCCATGACAGGAGCTCAGGGCTGGGCTTCTTGCTGGCCAGCCAGGCTGCAGCAGGACTGTGATTTACTGGCAGTGATTCTCCACCTGCAGCTACCCAGAGGGACACAGATACTTTGCACCCTAAGGCCATAAGAGGAGTTATGGAAAAGGTGGCCATAACTGTGGGGGTCAGCAGTTTTGAACTGGACCATGACAACAATGTAAAAACAAACCTCTTGAAATACAAAAATCCTCTGATTCACACAGTGTAGCCTGGGCTTCAGGGCTCTGAAATAGAAACAGAACTCAGTATTTGCAATCCTACTGTAATTATAACTATCTATGTTATAACCACTGTTAATGAGATAACATAATTTTTAAATAAATGTGTATTATAATAATGTGCTTAAAGCTTGATGGAGCTGTTCTTATGCTGTTATGATATAAAAGTGGCTTCTTATTAGCTTTGATGTTTCATTTTTCCCCACAGCATCACAATATCTGCTTCTGTTTTACCCAATTGTACAATAATTGTTGTTTGACTTCAGCAATTTCATAGCCTAGTCAGACTCTAGCCTTTCGATTGATCAATGAAAATACTCTATAACAGTAATGTCATGGAAAATATGTCTCATCATTTTAGTGCTCCATATTATATTCTCTCACCTCTCTGTATAAGCTACTGAATTATTAATACACTGTCCTCAGGATTTGATAAAATCTGTGATGAAAATTTTCATATCTATGCCTAAAGACCACTAAATGAGTGCACATTAAACCTGAAATAAATGGCTTGAATAATTTTTGTTTTAAAATGTTCTTTCTGTTTGGAAGACTGAAATGCATATTAACACCTTTAAAGTTATGGAACAACCCACTGAAAACTGCAGCTTCAATGGTCATACCTAAGATTATGTCTCTACTATTTGTCCTCAGAATACGCTTTCTTCACATGGACAAACACATTTCCAAACTAAATTTTCCCAACCTAGGATAACTTAATTCTGTGTTTATTAGGTAAAACAAAACACAAACAAAAAACTCAAACCAACTAAACGAGTAAAAAGGGAACAGAGAGAATCTAATGGGCAAATTGTGCTCAGATTTGCAGATACACAATCCCAGCAGAAACACAATAGCTGCATAAATATTTCCAAAACCATATTTGGCTTCTTCCTTCCCACATTAGAAGGTAAACAAAGCGCCAGTAGAAATAATCATATATTTGCTGATGGAGCAAAATGTCCTTGATTTGAATGCAATTCAGAATTAAACACCTTTTCACCGATGGGGCCCGTATCAGGGTACTGGTCTGGGTCTATACTGGTATAATTCAATTGATTTCAAGACTAAAATCAAATACAACATCCATTGATGAAGCCCACAAAAGCAGTCTCTACTTGAGGTGCAGTTTTCTTTCTTTCTCATTTTTAGGAAAAATACTAAATGGGCTCATGCATTCAGTACACATTTTTATTACATATTTTATCACATATTTTGTTAAAGTTGGTGTCAGCAACAATCTGTTTTGTGTCTTAATAGCTGAATTCATAAATAGCTAGTCATACAGTATCACTGCTCCTTCCTGTGCTTTACAGTTCTTGTAATATTCCCAAATTTCCCTTATGACAGTGCCTACAAGTCAAAAGTTCAGAAATAATAACAGAGTACAAAAATGTGCTGTCGTTAGATTCATGTTTTGATAGAAAATTAATTTGGTGCTTTATTCATTCGTTTGAAGTAGTAACTACTGCCTTGGAAAGTATAAGGTAATTAATTTCCAGTATTTTTAGATCATATTAGTAATACACAAGCATTTTGACGTGTCTGTTTTACTCATAATCAAGACGTCGCAGTTCCGAAACTCTGCTAGCTACATGAGCCCTTATAAGCTCATGACAAGTTCTGACAATAGTCAGAACATTGATTTAAAAGCTGAGGAAGTATTTTATGCATTACTGTGCATCACTGAAGACCTTTTGTTAACATGGAGAGCAATGTGAATTATGTATCTTGATTTTATTTCTGTTAAACACAGCTCATTGAAAATGTATAACCAGTTCCTCTTTAAGAATACAAAGCAAAAGCGATGCCATGTATTATGCTACAGCAGGTAATTCAGTTCCTTAGATAGGATTAGCCACCAGATTTATCAAGCAGTCTCTAAGGAAAGCAGAGTTCAAGTCTAGACTCATCAATAATACATAAGTAAACTGAACAATTAGGTACAAAGTGGCTATCATGTCAGACAACTTATTAACCGATAAATGATATACTCACTTTAGACAGTGTAAAAAGGGGAGATAAGTAAAGACAGGAATGCAAAAACCTAAAAAGAGAGAGGAAGGTACTGTGCTCTTCAGCGTTTGTGGCCTTGGTGATTCTCTCCAACTCTCTATTCTGAGCTGAGAGCTACGATGTCTAGACAGAGGTACTTCGGCAACATTTCTCTGCAAGGAATCACTAGGGTTTTTTTCTAGTAGCCAAACATAAATATAATCCTTTGCTCTTTAATCAGTGGTCTGAGGAATAATATATGCTACTTTTCCAGGAGATGGCTACTACAGCTTCAACTTCAACTTAATCTGCAAGTTTTACATAAAGTCATCCCCGGTGTGTAATGTCACCACTGGGCATTGCTATGATATAGTCCAACTACTGAGATGCACCAGTTCCTGGAAAAGGGTAGATGAAAGAAGTCAGGTTAATATCTGGTTTACACAGTGACAACAACAAGTCTTAAAAGGCTAATAAATGTCAAAATACAAGACACTTGGTCCTTCCTTACTATCAACAAACTCAAATTTGTTTTTCTTTTCTGGGCTGGCCGGCACTTTTTAGACAGAAAACAAGAAGACCAGAGGTAGAAAGGGCTGTTGTTTTTTTTCTCTCAGCCAAGCTAAACAAAAAAAAAAAGTCTTCATTTCACTTAGCATCAACAAGTAAGCAAGCAAACTTAGTCCAAATAAAATCTTTTCATATACACATATCTGCATCAGCTCAGAAATTATGAACATTTGAAGTACAGATTTCAGGATTTAACTCAGACTGAAAATAATATTTACTCAATATGATGTTTTTCATGCCCAAGTACTCCAAAGTGCTTTGCAAATACTGACTAAATTCTGCCCTTTATCTGTGTTCAGAACTACTCCAGTAGATATTTTGAGGGGTATATGGAAGTGTGGCCTTACATGCTTTGCTAATGGAAATGTGACTCATCATTGAAACACAGCCACTTCCATAGTGAAAAGGGGACATTGCTCAGAATCCTCCAGTGCAGCAAAAATTCAGGAATTTATAAATTTCCTTGTCAGATGGACAAGTAATGTGGATGAACGGAAGAGGTCTGCAGTGACTTCACTGCATGGTCATTGTGCCTCAGTTAAACAACCTGGACAATTTTAACAATACTGTCATTTTACCCTAGTCTCATTGAGTGAGTACAACATCTGAGTACCTTTGCAAGTGCACTTTTATGTCTAGTCTAATGGCAGGTAGAGTCTGAAGAATAATGTTCCCCTGCCACTTACAGGGTAAACTAGTTCTCAGACCTAGAAAGTCACCCCGATGGCTTCCTGAGCCCCCTACTGTGTACATGCTGGGCCTCCCCAAAGTAGGCAAATGACAGTTAATATAAGCACAGCACCTGCAGAAAGACTGGGGGGCAAGCTGGATCAAAGGAGGATGCAGACCTGGGTAAGAAAGACTGCACCTTGCCTGGCAAGCGAAACAAAAGATTCAAGCAGAAGGAAGAGGGGAGCTAGGAGCCAATTATCCATCTCTGAAAGCAGGTTTCCATGACAGACCAGATGAAATGTCTATATAATTTGCATAACTTTTTTTCTTGCTAATTGTAAAAGAACTCTAGGACAAATGTATCAAATTTAAGACATGTAAAAGTTGGGAGCAGAACCCTAAACACTGCACACTGCAAAGTGAATGGGATGGTGTAAAGTGTGCACTAACTCACTGGAGGACCACGTGTCCTCTCTGATCTCTATCCCTGGGCAGCTGAAATGGCATCATCGAGGCATTGTGAAGCTGCATCAGAATCCCAGTTATCTGCTGCTTCTGGAGATCAGTGGCAGGGATTATGAAGAACCCTAAGGAAGGCTTTGCCTACTGTATTGAAGGATTCCCTTGCCTCAGGGAAACAATTTTGTGCAAGTGCCACTTTTCCCAAGAGCAGGAAATAATAAAGAGTGGGTTGGATTGTGAGGTATGGATTTTATACAGCACTACCTGCAGATTCAAACTTGAAAAAGCAGTAATGAAGGGTCTTCTCAGTGAAGAATTTTCATAGTTGCAGTCAATCTGTGGACAGGCTGAAGGCACTGCAACATGAAATTATTGCACCCTTGCCCACAAACACAATCTGTTATTTATTAGTGCAGGCTGTTAGTGAAAGAAGAAGCAATTTTGCACAATGCTTAGAAGCAAAATAGACTTCTGAATTGCTATAGGATAATTTGCACCCAATTTATGAGTTTTTGCAGAGCTATGAGATGCCTTGATCCGTTTCATATAAAACTTGGTTGAAAATATGTTTCTTAGAGTGAAGTATGAGGTAATAAAAATGTGATTAAGGTGTGCTAGCAATTTTATTTTGGCAACTTTATGCTGTGCTTTTGAATTTCAGTATATATAAAATTTGGCTCTTTTTCTGTTGATAGTCTATCAGCTGAAGACTCTACATTTACAAACATTAATAAACTCACAGACAATAAAATAAAAACAGTCTAAAACTACACACTATAATCTCTCTCTTTAAAAATAAATGTAGGAAGTCATAATGTATAGTTTATAATTACGATATCCAAAGAATTTCGGTTCAGTGAAGCCAAAGGAAATTGCTTACTATGGAACTAAGAATGCGATAAAAAGAAAATTAGGCACTGGCCTTGAAGCTCAAATCCAGAGTAAATCACATATTTCCTCAAGCAGAAAGGGAGCCTCATTTTTTAGGGGGGGTGAAACTTTCACAATAACATTAGAACACAGAAGTCCAACTACTAATCAGGAGATACACATTAAAAGTGAACAAAACCAGTTCCAAACCCCCCTAAACTGTAAACATCGTTCCTTAGAGCTCTTATAACGATAAGCCTGAAGTAATTGTGGGAATCACTTTCGAATTCTAAACTTGGACCTCTCTTTTCTACACAAAAAATTCACCCCAGTCAGAGTACTGCTTTAATTAATAGTTTCTTGTCAATATATCCCTGTAAAATGTAAATGAAAATTAACCTTCACAGGGTTATAGTACACAAATGCTCAGTGGAGGCAAAAAGAAAAAAAAAAAATCACCAAGTATAACTATCGTTTTCGTATCTGTATGTGTAAAAATACTTTATCCTCTAACAAAGAGCTAATCCATGAAAAGCTTCACTAAACATTTTCTTGTACTACTCACCTTTATGAAAGTGATTTCTGGAGCCTTAAGGAGTGTTAATGCCGCCTCAGACTCTAATCAATGAAAACAGCATGATTTACACTATCTATGTTCCTTGTCAAATTTAAGCAGTGTATCACTGCAGAAGATCTTTTGCTGGCAGGAGCTTACTGTATGATGGAGATGTTGGAATTCTCCTTACACTGGTTGTGCCTGGCATACCGTGCTGTGCCTGTACAATGATAAAATGAAAACTCACAGGACAACCTCAGGCTATCCATTTTTGATGCTCAGGCTAGTGGATGTGGCTCATTGAAGGCATGTAGAAATAGTTGTTTGCAGAAGTAAAATTGAATTAAAACATAATTTGACAAGTATGGGCTACATCAGAATTATGTTACCCAAGTCCAAGAATAAAAAGTCAGTCTCTCAGATCTTTACAACTAAATAGTAGTTAGAGCCGACTGACTAGTTCCTGCCTCCTATCACTCTGTACCTATAAATGAGGATAACTACAGTACAGCGTATTGAATGACTGAGTTTCCTGATTTGAAACTGTACATCTAAAAAATTTTAAGTATTTCACTGAGCTCATCCATTTTCCATCTACACTAGGGAAAAAAAATGAAACCCATTCCTCCAGTCTATGTTTTCAGGATACCCTTCTGCAAGCACAAACCACTGCTTGCTCAAGTTGCATGCATAAAATTGATGCACATTCATGGCCTGACTGGCTTACCTGAAGCTAGCACATCATTCATACTTCTACCTGCTTCTGCCAGCTGACATACTGAGTCCACAAAGCACAAGAAAAACAATGCAATCAGAGAAGATACATCTTCAGAAAGTTACATGAGGCCAAAGATCTGATTTTTCCCTGTTACCCCAGAACATGCAGAATTACTTAAGAAAATAATATTGTCATGCAGACTTGTAAGATGATGTTGAAAGATGCTCTTCATATGGAAAGTTCACTTGAAAATTATACTGTGTAGTATTGAACAGAGAACAAACAACTATTAATGACCTTGCAGTCAGTGAATTATCCTAATGTGAGTGATGACAAAATTTTCAGCCTACTATAAGAAAGCATGGTATTCACATTTAACTGTTCTTCAGTGTATCTGTTACCCTTTAACCAAATCTAAAGGCTGCCATGAAGGTTGTATGCACTTTTTTTGGTCATTCCACTCTCCATCAGATCATTTGTGTTCACCAGCAATATATTTTTACATTCCATACTTGTTCCAATATTCAGAGAAAAACAGAAGTCAAGCAGTGAGAACACTTTAGGCAGAAGAAAGTTCAAAGTAGGAGATAACTGGGAAATGGTTGCAAAGGTAGTTACTAAAAAAGATAAAATGTCTTATAATTTTAAGCAATGTACTCTGAAGGATGGGATAAAGGCTTGTTAGAGAGAAGGTGAAATTCTTCCTCTTTTAATCTGGTTAACATTTTCTGAAGAAAGCCACAGGGAGTACTTATGTTTGGAATTTGCACAATAGGAATTGTGATATCTGCTAAAGCATTCATCCTTGTGTGAACTACTACACAGCTTAAGGAAAGTAAATGAGTAAAGAATCATTGTGTGGCTTTATGGTGGGAATGGAGAATTACTTTGCTTGACATATGTAAGCCATTGTTTTTAATGTATTTGTCCTTGTTCGGTCTTCATTTTTCATTCATCAGTGGAAGACGTAACTCCTTGTGTTTTCTTGGAGAACACATGTAGAGAAGGAGTTAAAAATTAATAGACATTAAGTCATATTTGGCTCTTCAAGTCTTAACATAGTGCTGAAAATGGACTAGTAAACATGGTCAAAGTGTCTCCATAAGTTCTACAGAGGCATGAGAAAAAAACCCCCCAAATAAAGCTCATGGAGGTGGGAGAGGAAGGTGAATAATAAGGGTAACAGTAAGGCAAATTATTTTTATTATATGATCTAATGGGTTGAGAAGTTCAATAAAAAAAATACAGAAAAAAAGAAGATCAGATATTCAAAATGATCTTTCATATACCGCCCATCTCATGTAATTCTCTGCTGTTACAGTCATTAAGGTCCTACATTAGCAAGAGATGCATACTAGAGGTACACATTTCAGTGGCTGTTGGATCTGCTGCATTTCTCCCTCTATTCATCACTGTATAAGCTTAGGTGGTGTGTGTACACACACACAAACTACAGGGAATCTATTTCCCATTGTACTAATAACTCTCATTGATTTTTCAGCAAATGCAGCAATATGACACATTTTGGAAGGAGTGCATATAGTTGCATTTGAAAACGAAGCCCTATCAGTCAAAATAAAATAAAACTAAATTTATAAAGGTTATATTGTATTTATGCATTTACTAAATATAAAAGTCAACATATGGTGCAATGTTACCATATGTTTGATTTTGTAAGAGCAGATTTCCAATGTAGTAGTAGAGTTCCCCACAACAATAGATCATTTCCTTTAAAACACTTTTTAAAGAAAAATAGCCAAAAAGTATCCAAGTATAAGAGTCACATGATCTATCTATCTACAATAGAAAACAAAACATAAAATGGACATGACAAACTGTATTTGCACAAATCATATGTAATGTGTATTTATTACTACTGTTTGCAATACAGCAAAAGTGAATGAGTATTTTCTGATCTACTAGGTGTGTGAATATGAAAAATACATCAAAAGAAACAAAGTTTTGATTTGAAACAGGAACTATAAAAAGCCTCTTTCAGAATAAATTCATGAGGAAAAAAATCGGTTTTTTCTTGTTGTTCACTGAGAGATTATATAAAAGCCATTCTTTGATATTGTCAATTTTGGTTTGGACCCCTGCCATAGATTACCTCTAATGCAGTTTAGATATTCTGCAATAAATGGAACTACACTTTAAATTTAAGAATAAATTACAAGCTGTCAAACATTTTAGAGAAAAATGATATCATATATCAGAATTCTAAATATTTCAGTGGAAGCACTCTTGATCTGTTGAGTTACACTGCTGTACACCTGGTTCTGGTTGCTTTAAAAAGTACCTCAGCTCCTTCTTGCCAAAGAGATAAATATTGCCACTGCACAGCCAGTGAAAAATTTGGAAATTCCATTCTTGGTCCTGTTTTTGATTTCCTGGTGTGGACTGGGGTTAAATATTTCTTTATGCCAATGTCAGCAAAATAATATAAAAATACAACATCAATCCCTATTCTGAGTGCTTTGTGGAAGACTTATCTTTAACAATCTTTTGAAAGATTTTTGACCTCTGGTGCCAAGCTGTCAGAAAAAGAAGCCAAACAAATGCAAAAAATACCCTATTACAACTTTTCCTTTGGTGTTAGCACTGTCTAAAATGGGTGTATTTATCTATTCTGCTGGCATTTAGAAACATATGTAAAGTATTACAGCTGAGTGCATTGGAGCTAATGTTTGAGGATCCAGGTTGGTTAATTAACATTGGAAAAACTCACTTTTCAGTGGCAAACCAGAAAATATTTGTTGAGAGACTGAAACATGTATTCTACAAGACAGAACAGTAAAACTACAAGAGACATATAAAGAAAAGAAGTATCACCCACATAAGCAAGTGCCTCAAGACATGAAACTTGTGCCTTTTCTCTTGTGGGTGTCTTCTTTCTACAGGACAGAGCGGGCAAACAAGCAATGGAGTAGTTCCAGGAAGGACCAGTAGCTGTAGCACAGCCAGAGGCTATGAAAGTAGTTGACCATTACATGCAAAATATCATGAGCATTTTTGGAAACAGAAAAAGATGAAGCCTCTATCACCTCACGTGTACTCACACAACACTGAGGTGAGGCCAGTTTCACTTTGGGTTTGTAAGGCTAGCGTTCTCAAAATTAAACACAGCAAGATAGACTAAAATCTCAAAAAAAAAAAAAAAAAAAAAAAAAAAAAAAACCCAAAAAAAAAAAAAAAAAAAAAGGGAACATTAAGATCAGAACAAAGTTTGGAGAGATTCAACAATGTCAAGGATTGTTTCCTGAACAAAGGAACAGTAATGGCAAAGCAGCTGGCATCTTGCCCTTTGACAGCTGATTCCAAAATGGCCCCTGAAACTTTCTGTTTGTCTTCATTTAGCAATAATTTATTCTACAGATCATAGCTAGAAGTGCTCCTTAATGTCTTATGTTTGAAGACATAACATTAGATGAAATCGAGGAAAAGTCACCTCCAACTTTGTCAAGCATAACTTTGCTGGCATGAATGCAGACAAGGCCCTTAGGTCTGGATCACCCAATCTACAAAAATATTTTAACCTTTTTTTAGCGAGAAGTGTTTAAATCTGCTGCCAAATGCTACCAGGGTACTTAGATCATGAATCTGTTCAGTGCTACAGCAGTGAGAAGAAAATATCTCTACATCTTGTGCATATGCTAAATGATTGGAAAGACTCCCACATTTACTTCTATGGACTTCAGATAAAGTCTTGAATGTTAAAGAGATTAACCAGATTTGCAGGGAAACAAAATTAAACTGATACTCATGGAGAATGGACTCTATACAAACAATTTGTTCAGATGAAAAGGACGGCATAAGAAACTAAACAGTGAGAGTTCACAGCTAAGCAGTGAAAAACAGGGGAAATAAGTTTACTGGCAAATTATATTGAAAAGGATACAAAAGGAAAATATTTGAGATGTAACTGCTAACTCATAAAACTAAGAAATCAAGATGAATTTACTCTTCCAGTGAGTTCTGTTTATAACATTTGTCTTCAGATTACATTCAATATTGTCAAGTTCAGGCAGGATCATACATTTTATCACCATTCGCGTCAGCCACAGATTTGTGCAATTGACTTGGTCAAAATCTTACAGAGATTCTGTTAATCAGGCAACTGGCCATAAATCAAAAAACCCTTAGCTTTTAAGAGTACAGTCCACAAAGAGCTAATACATACATGGTTTCTGGTTTGTACATAGTCACTATAAAAAGCTAGTTGTATGCACTTTTCTGTTCTCACTCCCATGTCAAATTTACTCAATTTACCAATCAAAACGTCTCTATGATTTTGAGCCTGTAGGGTTAACAGAGTCAATGAAAAGAAAACTGTCTTTTGTCTTCCTGCATCATTGCTAATGACAATCATTCCATATAATTCTTTTTCAAGAGAGAAATAACAGTGTTCAAAATAGAATGAAAACTAGAGGGACCAAGAAGTTGTAGAGTATGCATCTCCTCTTCAACTCCATCTGAAGGTAAAAGGAGTTTTGCTTCCCATTCCACCACCTCCTTTTACAATGCACAAACCATGGTAGGCAGATGAAGGACAGTTTAGTAGCAGAGACCTTGCTTGCTGCCCTAACAGGCCATTCCCCACCTCTGAGACAGACATGGCAGGGCAGATTCTCTTTTGCATAACATTTTTTAATAAACTGCATATTTGTAGCATATACATTTAATATAATGCTTTAGCAAAAGCACGCATACAAATCACCTCTAACAGTTACAAAGACCAGAAATTTATTTAAATAATGAATACCAAAATGACATATTTTTTTTAAAAGCACCCTATTTAAAAACCTAACATATGGAGTGAAGTTATTAAAAAGATTATTGATCCAGACATTAGCAATCATTTATTCAGCATTTTACTCATGTCACATACTGCATAAAGCTGTGATGGTTTCCTTTATTAATAATCACTTTAAAGTGTTCCAGGAATTTCTGGATTTCTAGCTGTCACTCACCTCTTCAGTTAGAAAATCTACCGACTTGACTACTTCATTGCAGCAAAGTATCTGTAAGACACCTAAATCCACTATAGTTTGTTGTCACTAGTCTCAGGAATGTCCACACTGTCTCTTGGAAATTCTTATGACTATATTTCATTATTCCAACCATTGAGGCTAACGTAAGATTCATGAAGTGCTGGCAGTATAAAATAGGAGAGGCAAGCACCCAGAACCTGTACAGACTTGTCTGGGTTAGAATCACAGACACACTCAGGTTGGAAGGGACCCCAGCAGGGGGTGTAGGGTCAACACTCCTCAGATTAAGCTGCTCAGAACTTTGATCAGCTCAGTATTGAAACCCTACAGGGATTGAGATTTCACTGTATCCCCAGCTAACTGGTTGCATGGGCTTAATTATCCCCACAGAGAACTTTCTTTTCTGTCTATCCAACAGGAACATCCCATGTTTCAACTTAAAAAGAATCTGTCAACCCATTGTGTACCTCACTAAGAACATGTCTGTCTTTGCAGAAACTCCCTTGTGGATTCTGGGGAACTGCTTTTAGGTACCCCAAAGCCACCTCTCATTTAGGCTGAACAAATCTTGGTCCGTAGATCTCTCCTTTACAACCTTGATGGACATTCACTGAACTTGTTCCAGTCTACAAGGTGTTTCTATATTGATGAGCCCAAACATGGAAAAGTTATTAAATTATTCTGTGCTCTAATGAGTGCGAAGAAAAATGGAGCAACAACATCCTTTGATCTACTGGCAACAAGCTTGTTGATAGAGCCCAGTACCCCGTTAGCCTCTCCCATTGCCACCCTCATTGCTGGCTCGTGTCCAGCCCACTGCCCATCAGGATCCCCAGATTGTTTTCAGCAGTGTTCCAGTCAATCAGACCCTGGACAGTGAGTCCCCAGACTGTAGATTGGTTCAGCCCAGGTGCAAGACTTTGCATTTTGTTTTTGTTGAATTCCTGAGCTTCTTGTTGGACGACTCCTCCAACCCGTGTAGGTGCCTCCAGGTAGCGACACTCCCTCCAAGCGTTTATCAACTGACCTTTCCAATTTTGTATCATATCCATACTTGACAGGATGGTATTCTATCAACTCCTCCAGGTGTTCGATAAAGATGCTAAGCAGGCTAAGTTCCGGGCGAGACCCTTGAAGAAGTCTGTATTTACTCAAGGTAGTATACAAACCATTAACAGCTACATGTGGAGTCTGATGAGTCAGTCAGTTTCTCACACATCTAGCAGTCTGTCTATGTTGTCCCAGCTTGAGTACAGGATGCTGTGGGAGATCATGTCAAAGCCTTCATGAAATCAAGATCAAAGATCCACTGCTGTCCTCTGATCCACAGATATGGTCATTTCATCATAGATGGCAGAGATCATCAGGCATGATGAACACTTAGGAGAGCCATGTCGCTATTCCCAGGCACCTTATTCTCTTTCATGTGTGCAGTAACAGCTTCTGAGAGGGCACACTTCATGATTCTCTCAGGAACCAAATCATCTTTAACCAGACTTTAGTCCCTTGGATAATTTTTCTTAACTTTTTTGAAGATGGGTGCAACTTTGCCTGTCTCCAGTCATTGGGAATCTCTCCCAATGTCCAAAGCCATTCAACAACAAAGAAGAATGGACTCACAATAATATCTGACAGCTCTATGTGCCCTGGATGCCCTTTATCCAATCCTATAGACTTGCATGGGTCAAAATTTCTCAAGAGATCCCAACTTGATCATCTGCTACTGCTGGCATATCCTCTCTTCTTTGAATCCTACCTAGGCTCAAAGGCCCAGGAGATTTTGTCAGTGGAGGCTGAAGTAAACGTAACATTGATCAGGCTTTTCTGCATCCACTTTCACTAAATCAGGATTCAGCAGCAGCCCCACATTTTCCTTGTTTATTTTTTTCATTGCTCTTACAATGACAGAAGCTCTCCTTGCTGTCACTCCTCACCACTTTAAACCCTAGGTGTGCTTAAGTTTTCTCAACACCTCACACTTAACGTGTCTCTTGAGAATTGCAGCATAAGCTATTAAAGGTATCCACCAAATGCTAGAGATACTCTAGGAAGCATTAGGAATCAATAAAATATTTATTTGGAAAGTCAATGACTAGAGCTTAGATAGTTCCAAAAGGCTTATCATAAAACTGCTGAATCAAGATCTGTATTACTGTTTTTCTCTTAAAAAACTCAAACCCTTATACACAAACGAACTGCAACAATTCAAATAAATGACAGGCTGAAAGAATTATTCTTCAACAGGAGCACATGTTCTCCAACAAATCTCTCTTGCCTCCGCAACACTGCAAGTTTTACAGTTGATTAGTACATCCTCCATGCAATTGTTTACATGAGAGCACAGAGCCAAGACTTAGCATTAAAAGACGGGTTACAAAGTAAGACAGTCTGCATCAATTCCAGCAAAAGCATCAGGAATTCCTCCCAAACCTTTTCAGCACAAACAAAGAAGCTGTACATTAATTATGCCATTTCCCTTAGCTCCTACTTCATCTTCATTGTCCTCTCCACAGGCTGGCGCTGAATTTGTTTACTTTGGTATTTAACTCTGATGAGAAGTATATTTTCATAGCAATTTCTCAGCATAGAGGTATTGTGAAGCACACAAAGAGATTACTTTTGGATGAAACAAAACTGCCAGATGCACTGCAACTGTTAAGGACTGTTAGGTCCCTGGGACCAGCCAAATTTGAGCTGATACAAAGTCACATACCTCCAAATAACAAACACAACAACAAAATGCAGCAAGTCCACGCCTGGTCCTCAGCACCATCTGTTTCATTCCATGGACCTGTTAACCTGATGCTGCAGGGTTTTTTCAGCTCTAGTAGCTTAGTCTACTGCTCTAGACCAATAGTAGTAAAGTTAAGGCACTCTCTTGCCACTCATTCCTGATGGCTTTATGGAAATATGGATTTTCCCTTATACCATATAACTGTTCAAGATTATGCCCAGGAAATATGCAACCTGATGCAATTATACACATTTTAAGATTAAGTTTTTGAAGAAGGGTTTCTGATGTCAAAAAGCATAAATCTGCTTTCCACTTAATATTCTTTGCTACATTGTATTTTGGGCAATGCAAATAGACAGTTTCATTGTTCTGAAACAGTACTGTTAGGGATGAAAATATTGAATTATTTAAAAATATTAAGCTCTTTTTGTTTTGTTCTGTTTTTGAATCATGAAAATACAGGCTTTCATGTTAAGTTTCAGAAATAGCAACACGACAACGGGTCACTCCTATATAAATAAAACATGGTGAAAACCTGAATAGTATGCATAAATTTAATAAAAGACAGAACACTGTAAATCAGCCCATTTCACATCCCAAAGATTTCATGAATTTGATATGTTGGGACTCAATAATATAAAATAACTCTTGGATTTGACACTATACATTCAATCTGGAATATCAAAGTTTTAAACTTTTCACATAATTATGCCAATGAAAATACATGAAGCATTTGCCTCCATAACAGTAACTTCTTATGGACGTACTCTTGACAAATTTTATGGATTTTTAAATTTGCATTACCTATTATAACATTTTCAGTTTCTTTTTTGAACAGAAAAATTTTATTTATTTGACTTGAAAAGTATGTAATTACCTTCTTCATCACTTTTAACACATTTTTAATTTAAATTGAAATTAGTAGATTATGTACTATAAAATGCCTAGGTTTCGGTTTTGCAGCTCTATTTTTCTGAAAGAGTGCCAAATATTTGGTTTTTTTAATAATCAGCATATGGATTGACAGGAATATACAAGTACAGTGTTGAAAAGACAGTATTTTCTTTCCATGAAAAAACTTTTTACTGTAAGTGGAAACCAGACGCTGAACAAAATGGACTGTCAGGACTAAATTACAGTTGGGCTAAATTCAGTATGCTCATTCTATCATCCACTCGTATACAGCAAGTGCCACACATTCTCATTCTAGTTGGAATTCCCCAGTTTAACACATAAGTTTGCTGCTACAGTTGCTCCAAATGAGACCCATGTGAAGGTTTGATCCTTATTTCTAAACAGCCTTGGCAACTCCTAGGAATTCATTTAGTGGTTTAGTATCACTGCAAAGAAAACTATGCATGATGAAAAAAACCCCATATTTGTTGGTGATGTTATTCAGCATGCTACAGAGGGTTTAAAAGCTGTAGCTTTTCATTGTTTAAACTATATGAGAATAATGTCATTGACAAGCCCTGAGAAGCAGATAAATGGTGTTGGAAAAGGCAGCCATGATGATCCCCTTTTGCAGTCTGTAGTCTTACTAGGATACACGGGGGACCTATTCTGGCAGATCCCAAGACAGGATTCAGAACTACCATCATTTCATGAAGTACCATCCTTCAACATTTTTGCTGCGGTCATCAAACACCTCATCACTGTGCAAGGCAGAAAAATAGTACTCAGTTACTTAGTTACGATAACCTAATGAATAAATCAGGGGGAAAAAAAGGAAACAATTTAAAATCACCTTTAAGCTCTGATGGTAAAAAAGCCTTGTCTTAATCTAGAACCACCATTTTCCTTACCATAATAGAAACTTGAAAAACATAACGCAGTAAAACCAAGTGAACTTTTAACTTGCAAAAACACAGTAGTTCTTATTTTTTGTACTGACCAACCCTCAGAGGGAGATGAAATATACATTTTATTACTTTATATGACTATCTGCCAAATGATGAAGACAAGAATTTGTGGGAAGTGGTGAGTCTGAAACAAATTTAGTTTGATCATAGTAATGAAAGTTTTGCAACCATTCTATGCCTAAGTGGCTGAGTTGCAGCCGCAGCTCTGCTAAAAATCAGATGGCACAAATACTGAGATATCACATACATCTGTGGAGACTACACTTTTCTGTTTTCTACAGTAATAATAAACATCATTAAATGCTCAGGTTTATTAGCAGGAGTCACTGGAAGGTCTTTTCTCTCTGTGGAAAAGAAAAGAACATGCCAACTTTGAATGTGAACCTGTAGTTCTGGCATCATCTCATATGTGACTAAATGGTACCCTTTTAATTTAATTGGCATGTGGAACAGTTTCCTGAGGATGGCACCTGATTAGTGAAAAAGGAATAAAATTGTGACCCCCCTCAGTCTTAAACACTCCATCACTAAACAATTATTTTCAAATATTTTAATGATATTTTATTCTGAATGGTTTTACTAGGGGTTGTGTGAAACTACAGGAGACGTTTTCATAGAAATACTTAAGGAAAAAGAAATCATTGCCCAGACTGTCTGTTTATTCCTATTAATAGAATCATAGACTTATTTAGGTTGGAAAAGACCTTCGAGATCATCAAGTCCAACTCTTAACTGAACACTGCAAAGTCCACCACTAAACCACATCCCCAGGTGCCCCATCTACACATCTTTTTAAGTACCTCCAGGGATGGTGAATCCACCACTTCGCCTGTTCCAATGTTTGACCACCTTTTCACCGATGAAATTTTTTCCTAATATGCAATCTAAATCTCCCCCACTGCCACTTGAGGCCATTTCCTCTTGTCCTGTTGCTTGTTACTTGGGAGAAGAAACCAACGTTCACGTTGCTACAACTTCCTTTGAGGTAGGTTTCAGAGAGCAATAGGGTCTACCCTGAACTTCTGTTTCTTAAAAAACCCCCCAGCTTCTTCAGCCACTCCTCATAAGACTTGTGCTCCAGACCCTTACTCAGTTTTGCTGCCTCCAACCACCACATTACCCACTAGTTCTTCCCGGTTCACAAGTAGCAGATCCAGTGGTCACCTTCCCTCACCAGCTGTATCAAGAAGTTCTCTTTCACACACTTCAGGAAGCTCCTAGACTCTTTTCTCTCTGATATATTTTAATTCCAGTAGACATCTGGTAAATCGAATTTCTCCACAAGACAAAAACCTGGTGATTGTAAGACTTCTCCCAAGTGCTTAAAGGATATTTCATTTGCCCCAATCCATAACTGGCTCCCACGATGATATCTGCCTTCTTGATCTTCCTCCTCATTCTTGCCCATAAACAATCAACCCAACTGTGACCATCATTAAGCTCTAGAAAGTGAAAAAATTCCCTAACATACAGGGCCACTCTACCACTTGTCCTTCCTTGCCTATACCTGCTAAAGAGCTCATAGCCATCCATTGAAGCACTCCAGTTGTGTATATCATCCCACCATGTTTTTCTGTTGTCAACTATGTCATGGTTTTCCACACAATGGCATAGTTTTGCACAATGGCTTCCCACTCCTCCTGTTTTTAGCCCATGCTGTGTGTATTGGTGTCGATGCACTCCAGTTGGGCTATTGATTCCACCACATATTTTGGGATAGAAACCCAAATTCCTATGTGAGCATTCTTAGATGCCTCTGTGGTTTCTAACACACCAACAATCCTTGAATTTTTGCTGCCACATGGATTTCCATCCCCTATCCACGCTGAGATGGCACAATGAAGGACCTTGCTAGCACACCGTCCCTCAAACACTGGCATGCTGCCCCCAGATTTATCTCTAGTGAGCCTGGCTTTATCCCTTTTTACCTTCAAATCTAGTTTACAGCTCTCTCACTGAGCCCTGCAAACTCCTCTGCAAAGACCCTTTTCCCCCTTTGAGACAGGTTTACCCCATCTGTTGCCAGGGCCCTCCTGTCATGTAGACCAACCCATAACCTCTCCCTTTAGAAAACTTGAACCACTAGCCAAAAAAAAAAAAAAAAAAAAAAATTTA
>VWZG01009481.1:316489-367549 GCA_013396735.1 Grallaria varia
CCCCCCCCTTTAAAAAAACTAAACCAAAAAAAAAAAAAAAAAAAAAAAAAAAAAAATCTATCTGGTAAAACCACTGCAGTTATTGTCAGAGATTCTCTTTCAGAACGCCAGTACAGCAACTAACATTCTTAGCTGAAAGACATCTTCCTGTATGAACCAAGGTTGTTGACAACAGAGTGTATGATGATAACTTTGGAGTACACAATTCTAAGATTGATGCACAAAAGAAAATATTGATTGAAAGTACATTAATTTTAACTTTTGAATACTCTTAGAGCACCATGTTAGGGTTTCTAGGCATTAAATTCTTTTGCAGATGTTTTTGATAAAAAGGACAAGCTTTTGCTGAAGAAAATTATGTGAATACACAGTTATGTTTATAAAGGTTAATATAAAAATCAGGAAGGAGCATCTGTGTTATGGCACTGTCATGGTTTAACCCCAGCTGGCAAGAAGTACCACACAGCTGCTCACCCATTCCCATTCTCCCAGATGGAGAGGAGAACTGGGGAAAAAAAAGTAAAGTTTGTGGGTTGAGATAAGAACAATTTAATAATTGAAGCAAAATATAATTATAATAATTATTATAATTATGATAACAACAACAATAATAATAGAAATAAGTAAACCCCAAGACAGAGAAGTGATGCCCAACACAGTTGCTCGTCACTGATGCCCAACCTAATGCAGTGATTAGCCCATCCCAGCCAACTGCCCCCACTTTATATACTGATGTTCTGTGGTATGGAACATGCTTTTGGCTAGTTCAGGTCACCTGTCCTGTCTACATTATGCCTCCAGCCTCCTGTGCATGTGCTCACTGGCAGTGCATGGGAAACCAAAAAGTCCTTGATTTAGAGCAAGCACTACTGAGCAACAACTAAAACATCAGTGTGTTATCAACATTATTTTCATACTAAATCAAAAACACAGTGCTGTACCAGCTGTTTGGAAGAAAATTGACTCATCCCAGCTGAACCCAGGACAGGTACTGAATTTGGAAAACATGGGTCTAGAAGCAGAAGAATGATTTTTCAACTAAGTCTTATTTCAGGTCTGATACTGTGTAAACTCAGCTTGGCCAGGATCAAGCCCCAGCTAATGACAGGCACCTTAGGCAGACTGGGAAATGCCTAGCAAAGAGCAGGAAACAATTTACATGTTCTGCTTGTAGGGGTTTGACACTTTCTGTGTAAAGCTGCATCACATTTTTGCCTGTCTGTCATGAGCACCATGACGGCTGCAAGTTCCTCAGGGCAGGAACCTGTTAAACACTTAGCACAACACAGGAGCTCCATGCTAATAATTACCAGTGTTATTAAATGCACTGTGGCATAGCTCTTTCAGTATCCTTACTGTAACTCATATTTCTGTAAGGCTGTCAGTGTAATAATGTTACACTGAATTGCAATAGAGAGGTTTGGGGAATGTGAGGAAATGCTCTCTCAGTTTGCCTGGTCTTCTGCAGTGCTGTGCAACACTTTTGACACTTGTAATCTATGGCCACACCGCTGTCAGGAACAAAAAAAGGGGTTCACACAACTAACATGGGACATCATATGGTAATCATCCATCAGCAAAAAAACTCTTAGCTTCCATGCATATTATGACAATGACTGAAAAGCAAACACATATGCTCCAAAAATTAAAAGCACCAGACCTTTCCTTGTGCAATTTAAACAGCTTCATCTCAAACTGAAATCCCAATTGCATGCTCCATTTCTCCCTTGTGGAAGGGAACTCCTTAATGGACTAATACAGGTAGGAGTCACCAGCTGAGATCTAGACATGAAATACCTAATTTATACTCAAACTTTTGCTCTGTATATACAAAGAGGAGGAGCATACCGCCTTTCCAGAAGCATCTCTTGGTGCTCTTTGCAGCCTGCAAATCCGTATGTGGTGGCGGAGCAGACTGGCTGAGCAAATGGAGTCAGACCCAAAAGTCAAGGCCCATAAATAGCCCTTCTCACATGTATGAAGTAAGAAACAGCCTCACTGTGAACACATTGCTCTGATGGAAGTACTTGATGTACAAAATGAGAAAAAGGAATCCTGCTGCAAAACTCAAGGATCTTTTAAAATCTCAGGCACTGTTATCCTCCAACTTACATTTTTCTACGTTGAACATATGAAAGGTCATTCTTTAAAGGATATTTTCCAATCAAAACTGGTTAGACAACACATGCACATATCAAATCTCTTTAATTGTTTTTAATATATAAGTATTAATAAAATTCTGAAAAGCAATTTTATGACCTTTGTTTACACACAAATTCCTATTTAAACTGATAGAATTTCCACAAATAAAGTAAAAAAAAAGGTCAAACAGCTAGTACTTTTTTTATATGCTTTTGTGACTGCATGACTACATAAAGAAACTCCTCCACACACACAAAATATTGCACATATGCAAACTAAACTCTTATGTGGATTTTTTTAAAGAATTAAATAAAACTTCCCGGTTTGCAGAAGCTAAATTACTGATAAATTTCCCATTTAAATGCAAATTTGACTTTTGGTTTTAATGGTATAAGGACTTTTTCCAAAATTTTTCAGAGAGTAGCATTCTGAAATAAGGGAGAAGGCTGGGAGTACGAGATCTGTCGAGTTTTCATTGGTATAATTCTTCGTAAGGTAACATTGATGCATTTTCTTTTATCAATTCAAACAATTGTTTTATCATTCATTTTTGAAAACAACATAAGTGTGTTGCACACCTTCCAAATTAAACAGGTTAAGTAAAAGAGGAGACAGTTAACTCGTAGATATTTGCACTTACGGGGTGAGAAGGAAGGTGGATTTTGCAAAATAATGATCTCCTGGTAGTGTAAAATACAGGGAAAAATAATGAGAGTTCCAGAGTAGCATTATAATGACCAAAATTCACTATGTGTTTTTTATTATGTCGGAAAAAACTCTTTTAAGAAATGGAAATCACTACATTCTATTGATTCATGCACAGAATCTTCAGACATAAGTCATCAGTGTTGACACTTTCAAATACATAAAACGTGACATCTGCTCCTACAAACTCACCACACAGGCTGTAAATCATCAAAGAGAAAAACAGTTCAATGTCATTTTAGCCACTGTAAGCTATGGTTTACAACTGAGAGATAAAAATAGTCATACTGTCTCTATGACATCTAAACCACTTTTCTATTGCAGTATTCTATGTTCTGATTTATCTTTGTGGCTGAACAACACACAATCAATTGTAAGCAACTAGTGTAGTTTGATTCCAGTCAGCAGCAATTTTCTCCAGCTTTATCTTTTTTACCCCTCACTGCACTGACTTTAAGTGCTCTTCCAAACCCACCTTTTTCCATGCAGTGTTTTGTGGAGACTCTGAGGACTCAAATTTGTAATTTTAAATTGCAAGAATACAAGCAAAATACATTACTTATATAGTTATGGCTTCCAAATACTTGTAAAACCCTTGTTGCATATCATCATATCTGCATTCACACTAACAAAGAAGGTGCACATGCATTTCTCAACAGAGATATCAGGGATCACTGTATTAGGTATTTTTAACATGCATCGTTCCTCACCAGAGAAAACAGTATCAAGTATCTTGATCCTTCCTTGAAAGAAATGCAAAATCACTCGCTATAGCTACTTTGTCAACCTAATTATTATTCAAACCAATATTCAATTTGCATAAAGTACTAAAACAGTTTTTCAAATCTTCAGTGATTTACTTCATTTAATTATGAACTGAGAACATGACTATTGCAAGTGGCATATTTTGTTATTATTAGCACCTAAGAGATCACAACATGCATTAGGATTTAAATATTTCTTGAACATGAAAAAGCCCAAGGAGGTGAATTATCTTAACCACTGGTATTTAGTATTAGCTTTTGCAGTAGAAATAAAGCATTTGTATAGCTAATGAAATGTGAGGAATAGACATATCACCATGACAAGTGACACAATGGTCTTGTAATATACCACACATGGATAACTGCGAGCAAGCAGAAAGCAAGTGCCAAAGACCAGGCTGAGCCAGAAATAGTTTCTCCCATTTCCAGGTTGCATAATCTTCCTAATGTACATGAAGACAAAACCACATTTTTATTTTACTGAGAGACTTTTATGAAGGTCTCTGAGCATACCTCCTTTGCTGGGAAGGACATGAGCCTTACACCAATGTCCAGAATCTCATCATTAGACAGCCATTAGGGTACTGATTTCACAAGCAAGCACTCACCAGAAGTATCAAAGAAGACTTCTCATGCAGAATTTCACCCAAACAACAATACTAATGGAAAAAGAAAAGTTTTACTAGTGAATTAATTAACAGTTTTCCAATTAAACCTAGTACAACTTGCTATTAAAACAGTCTAAATGCACTGTGATTTTAAGTATGAATATTATGAGAAGTTTTATCCTCTTCTCTTCCCATGTTTCTTGAATTTTTCTTGACTGTTTCTGGAATTGTAATTTCTTAAGCCATTTTCTAAATGTTCACATCACCTTTCACTTATTCATCATACACGAATTCATCATTTCCCTAACAAAGCAGGGAAGCCATCCCCAAGCTTCAAATGTAATTACATGTCAGATAAATACATCTAGGAACTTGCAGAACTACAACTCTCAACAGTTCACTTCAGGAGTGCTCCCGAAAACACACTCAAAAGCCAGTACAGCGTGAGCAGCAGTGCCTACCTCAATCTGCTGTCAGGGACACTCCATTTTGTCCACTCAGCCTGTAACTGACCCCAGGGACAGTCCCTGTGGTTTGCAGCCAAATGCACTATCTATCCTTCAAACCATATACTGGTGGCCATAAGGCACATTCTGCTGCATTAGTGATCAATACCTGATAGCAAACTCTTATGCACTAAAGCACAGTATCACCTGCATGTGCTGTCATATCAAAGTCTGCTGACTTTGTCTTCCTAACCTGTCTGCAAATTCTACAGCCATCAGTTTGGTTTTATAAATCCCAGATTTCAAAAATATATTTGAGAGATTCGGCTGCAGTAGTGTCCAGAACTTACCCCATTTTGTATGTCTTTCTTACTAAATACTTTCTTGTACATTTGCAAAATACAGTCTGCTGCCAGCCAAGAAGCCTAGAAAGCAAAATCAGATTTCAGACGTTTGCACCAGAGGTTCTTTCCAACTCTAACATAGTCATATGGTCTATCTCATAGCAAGATTAGAAAGGCAACATTTTTTCACACATTTCCATGTCAAATCTTGATTTGTCATGTGCATGCGCACGTACACGTACATAACCATAAAGGAAATGAGGGCGCGTGTGTGTGCACACGCATGCACATAAAAGCAGATAAGCAGATCTTATCTCTCTCCACCAAAGTGTCTCTTTTCTTTCCAACTGCTCCTCTGCTGAATGCTTCTTGAAGACATGCAAAGTGTTCTCAGTTCTCACTGAACCTCAGTAAAAACGAGGAAACACTCAACAGTTTCAAAATATCTGATGCACAGACACAGATACAACTACATGGAAGAGAAAGCACCATATAATTTATGATTGTAGAACACTGTAGGACAGGTCTGCACCTAAAAATATTTATTAACCTGATGAATAGTCTGCTTTTTTGAAAGTTAATCTAATTAAATCATTCATTCCAATGACATAAATTATCCCTCCATATATACCTTGCCTCTATGCTAAGAATAAAGATATGTCTTATAGATTGTAATTGAATATTTAAAAACATTAAAATACCAACTTAACATTACCAGAACTAGTAGGAGCATTGTAAAATTTCTTTTACTTTCATTGGAAAAATTTACCATATGTCTGGATGTTTGTTTCTATATTTGACTGGATGGCACTAATGCATATTAATCACTTTCTTTTATGAGGGACAGTCCCAATGGCATTTCAAAGTAAAATACTTATGTTTTTTCAATGTTGTAGTTTTAGAAAGTTTTCCTAGATGGATGAGTTTCAATAGAGTTTATAGGTCTGCTCCAACAATTTCCATAAATATTCAGAATTTCCTAAAATTTATATGCTTCAAGATGCAACAGCCTGCTAAATATCTTTGATGGGGGCTAGATTAATTCAGAAACACCAATCTTTGAGATGCCCCAGTGATTCTGGAAATCTGCGTCTAACACTGGATCTGTGAAAATGCAAACGCATCACAGAATTCACCTACTTGGGCTACAAAAATAAATCCTGTCATTTCACCAGCTTCCATAGTTCCTTCTTAATAAGCAACACTGAAAATTACCTCTGAATTCATAGAGTAAGGCAAAGGTACTCTATGTATCACGTCCCTCATTTCTTGCAAACTTAGTTTCATGGCAAATTCTCCTGCCCATAAAGTGGAAAAGAAATTCTTCTATATGTTCCATTTGCAGCTTATTTTCAACAGCAAAAAAAAATTATTTGGAGGAGGGGGCATAACTATATTTTGAAGAAACACTGAAGGAACAGACTCACTATTTTTTCTCCTGCATGAACTCTGGAGTCCAATTATTGAGGAAAATCTCCCCACCACCTTCATTAGGAGAACTTGGCACCTTGTGACAAAAGGCCAGTGGAGCAGCCCTCTCCTACCCGTGAAAACTAACTGATGCAAGCAATCTCATTGTGGCCAATGCACTTACTTGCAAAAGTAATTTGTTCAATGACAAAATAAACGCTGAACAGTGAGCCATCATGTAGAGGTGATGGGAAACTGAGGATAAAAAGAAAAAGGTGTATCAAATGTAATTTATCTATCATTACAAGTTATCTTTATTATTTTTGTTTTGTTGCTGCATTGGCAGAGCTAGCATATAACTCAGAAAAAAATTACTATGTGACAAATCTATTAGTGTATAAAGGGAGATATTTCTTACAAGCGCTTAGAGAAGTATACAGTCCTCATGCTCTACACTGAACTCCCACTGACATAAATGAAATCTTTAAGCAGAGAGTAAATACAGAATATGTTCCTCAGTTTGCATGCAAAACTCTGCAGCTGAGGAAATATTGTACCTAGCATAGGAAATATTAGCTGACTGGGAGCACCTGGGGAACAGACAGCTCCCATCTAAAATACAAGAGCTGGTATGCAACATAATGCCTATTCTTTCTCTGTTCACAATATAAACATTAACATAGGCACTATTTACACAAAGAAACATTGTTGAAAGAGTATTTGTAATTTAAAAATGAGTTTCAGTGACTTCTTTCTTACCCATTTTTTCACCCCTTTATTTGGATGATACAGAATACTGTTGGTACCAATTATTTTTTTCAGAATAAAAATCCTTGGCAAGATGACTTAGAATGTGGGGTTTTGACTAAAACATAAACTGAAGGAGGTTTGGATTTCAAGTTTATGTGGCGGCAGTTGTGGGCTTTCCAGAAAAAACCAACTTCCTTCAGAACTTAAGTATCTTAAATAATATCTCAAACAAAGAAAAAAGAAAAGCTTACATTCTATATCTAACAAGTTTATGCACTGAACACTTAATTTTCCATCTGTCAAAACCACATGGAAAAATGAAAGAAGTAAGAAGTTACATTGTTAGACAGTAAGAACAACTAACAGTAAGAAAACTAATTCTTTCTTCTTTATATTGCTACAACAGGCTAAAAAATCTACATTTACAGGCAGTGATAAAAGACTCCCCAACGAACCTTAACTACTTGTCCTTAGCAATTTCTAGCCCATTTTACTCCAAAAAGCCTTGGCATCATCTCCCCACATTTCCTCATGAAATCCCATATGGCAGTGCAAACAAAATATTTCTCTCCTTGAAATCTGCAGTTTTCTGTGACTGTGTGTGCAAAGACATAGACTTTTCTCCATTCAGCTCCATTAATCCTACCCCTTTGTTTCCCAGTAGCCGAGTTGTTTGCAAATGGACTGCCATGCCCGGAGTTACACCAGGTTGCAGCGCCCCAAACTGGACAGGGCACCTGTTCCAGGCTTCTTGGTGTCTGCAGGCAACGAGCTGCTCAGTGGCAGAAGTCTTTATTGCAGTCCAAGCCTTCTGTTCTTCACCAGGTCTGCAATTTGTTGAACCTGTCTGTAAACTAGGGAACATGGACATTTTTGTATTTCCTGACTGCTGTTGGTTGACCTGAAGTATTTCATGGCAAACTTAATAGACACACAGTTGGCTTCTTCAGCAACTGCTGTTTTCTTTCCTTTCTCTCTTGGTGTCCTGCTGCACCAATGAGATGCACGTAGTTTAATAAAAGC
The DNA here is from genome assembly GCA_013396735.1 of Grallaria varia. Classification (NCBI taxonomy): domain Eukaryota; kingdom Metazoa; phylum Chordata; class Aves; order Passeriformes; family Formicariidae; genus Grallaria; species Grallaria varia. The sequence goes on from VWZG01009481.1 coordinate 324,682, forward strand.
ACAGTGATCACACACATCTACTTTCACTTGCATCAACAGCTCTGCCTATCTGTCAGGACATCAAAAACCTGCTATTCCTAATTCACTATCTAAAAATTATATAAGAAACAAACTTTAGTTTCCTATGTATAGTGCTGCCAGTGATTAAGCCTGTACTTGATTCTGAGATAAAACCTAAGATCACTTTCCAGGGGCTCTCAAAGACACCCCCAGTCTCATAAGAGGACCATGGTCAGCATATTCTCATCCATGCATGGAAGTTCAGATTCCAAGCAATAATGCTACTAAGTTGTCAAATTTAGGATTGAGTTTATGGCTCTTGGAGGAGAGTACAGATAATTTTTAAGACTTTGGGGTATATACTCGGGGAAATGAGATTTGGGCACTGCAGAAGTTTAGTTTAATTCAGTTTAAGACTACGTTCTCATCAGGGGTTTAATTACCTATTGATTTCAGCAGAATGGCTGCCCATCACCATAGCGGACACCTTTTCTGTAAAATCAATAGCAATATTAAATCCCTCTTCGATGTAAAGACTGGACTGTGGACTAAAGAAGTTTGTTTTCCATTTCACTGTTCTCACTCAGATTTTTTCAGATGTTTCTTTGAGAACTGTACCTGAATCCAGAAGCTGTTATCTATACAAACTGTTCCTATTAGAGACTCATTTAGCTCAATAACACTTTAAAAGGGGTTAAAATTTCCAGTTCTGGACCTCACAGTTTCAGACACTTCCGTTTTGATCTGCCTTATGATTTTTACACAACAAACCTGCAGGAGAGAGAAATTTACCCATGCACCACTGCAGAGAATAGTTCCATGTATTTTTAGTGTCTTTGTACCATCTGAAGCCAATTCTGAGTGAGAAGCATTCTTTACCTAATCCAATTTATTCAGTCAGACTAAGCAAGAAAAATGAAGTCATCTTGATTTTTTAGTTTGTTTGTTTGGCTTACATGATTAAGGAGAAAGGAATAGAAATGATATTCCTTTTGGGAGTAAATTCAATTCAATAATATTGAACAACGTCTATGAATTTCAGGATATCTTTCAGGAAAGCATTCCTTATACAATTTCATTTATCATTTTGTGTTTCACTAAACCCTCTATTTTTAAGTTACAGTGGGATAGAAATTGATTTAAACCAAACTCATAACTTTCATGAGGCTCATTAAATGGTAAAATACATTCTTCACATTTGTTTGTAAAACTGATTTTAAGTTTTTAGTATACCCGTACTAAATTGTTCTCAGTGCCAACCAATATTTTACTGGATTTCCTCTATATATGAGCTATGAAAAAAAAAAACCCACAAGTGAGTTCAGCTATGAGATTTTTGTTAGAGAAGCTTTACTCCCACAGAGAAGTTTTGCAAAAATTTTGATATTCTCAAAAGTTTAATGTTCAAATATCTCCCCATATCACTTCTGACTCTACTTTTTCTCACATCGCTGATACTCTTGAGATTTCCTGGCACGCATGCTTCATAATTTTGATACTCTTAACTTCTTAATCTTTGAGCAGGACAAGAAAGCAAAAGCACAGATAAAATTCAAGTAGGCTGAGATCTCAATCCAGCTGATGGTACTTGAAAAAGCAATAGGAAAAATACAAACATCTAGGTTTCATCAGAAAAATAATCCTATTGAAACAAAAAGCTTGGGAAGGATCAGCAAAGAACAATGGTAAATAAGAGAGTAAATGACCCTGTGGCAGTTTTAACATTTGTATGAGGATGAGAAATAGACACCAGTTAGTCTAGGCTATAGTCCTAAAATTCATTTCAGACTGCTTTTAGTTTTTGGGATTACTATTAACTGAATGTGCCCAGAAAAAAAAAAAAGGCAGCTTGCTATTACACATAACAGTTGCACGGTATGGATGAATGGTGTTATAGCACTTATAATTACACACGCACAAACATGATGGAAATTAGTATTACTGCAGATATCAAAAGCAAACAGACCTAATTAAAGAAATAACTGCAACAAACCCAGATGCAACCCAAAACAAAAAAGGACAACTCCAAATCTAATGAATCCTTTGAATATTAATTACAGAATTCCTAACAATACACAGGGAAAGCTCTCTTGGAGAATTCAGTTTACTGTTTAACAGTTTCTGACTAATTTTATTAACCTGTACATCTGAGAGGATCAACCCCCTCTGGGTTTAATTAGAAGAAAATTCAATTTAAATCTAAATGTCAACAGTGGTTACTAATTATGGCAGGGCCCTGGACGAGACATCCAGTCTGTAATCAGGCAGTTCTCTGCTAACAATTAACAGTTTCTTTCTGAGTTATGAGTGCATTAGGATTTTCCTTTTTCTAAATAAATATGTTTCAGCATGGGACACGACTAATAGTAAGAGCACCTACTGCTACGTGCAGACATGCAGAAGAGGTTGCCAAATTAAATTACAGAGATTTCTCAAACATATAGCTGAATAATAAGCAGCTACAAAACTAGGTCAGGGTCGCAAGCAGTCAACCACAGCCCCTCCCCCCAACATGCAAAATAAATATACCCACTATCTCTGAATAGAAATCAGTCTTTTGTTATGCCCTTTGTCAGGAATATGTTACTGCAAAATGATATTTATTTCTACAGTCTTCACAGCTGTGAGCAGGACTGAATGAATCTTTTAAGAACTGATTTCATCTTCAATTTCATGTTTATGATTATGAAATGTATTACTCTAAAGAAAAAAATGATAACAAAAGGCATAGATGTAAAAAGGCAGCTCTATACCTACAGCTTTTACTTGTCCTGTACTAATGAAGCAAATAGTCAACTAACTCTTAAGTAAAAACAGATACAGAAAAGGCATTGTAGAAAATTTGCAGAAATACAAAAACTGGAGAGATACCTAAAATGAAATCATCTGAAAATCTAATCTGAGCATCCAATATATGATTTTAGACATGATAATTACCAGAAACCAGAAACATGACCAAAACTAGAGTGAGGCTAAAGGGTTTAGTCATTTAACATCTAATCAGCCCCCACACTCTCAATGCTGATACTAAGGACAATACCGAAAACGCTGATTACAGCTGAGAATTGCAATTTCTCAGTTTGGTGATAGCTTTTTTCAAAAATTACCATAGCATTTTCTGAACCATTTCATTCTGATGACCTACTAATTAATTATATCCATGCCGATATAGTAACCATGCCGGGTTTTGTGGAAGCTGTTGGCAAAAATGTTTCATTTCATATTGGGACTTACCAACCTTTTTACTTAAAATACTCCAGGCAAACATATTTTGAAATTTACTAGTGGCAGTTTCTAAAGGTGGCTGTTTATGAGAAAGAAAGCAGAAATCAGAGGAAATCTGTATGGAAATACAGAGACAGCTCTACGAATAGCTTTACTTGATGTAATATAACCACAGCAATCAAACATGCTGGTTTTGAACTGCTCTTTGCTAAACAGGAAAGCTGTTTTCTTTTACGGTAAAAATAAATAATATAAATAAATAATTTTAATTTAAATTAAAATAATAAAATAAACAACATTGATTAAAACCCCTCTTTTGTAGAGAGTATGTTAAAATATATATTGGACTTTATTTTAGTCATATTTTCTTCGCAACATTTTTTGACCAAAGGCCACCAAGTGGCAAATGAACATGTTAGCATAGTTGAAGATAAAAGCTTGTATGAAATACTATAATCACAGCTTCAGTTGTATTCTTATTAGTGAAGACATACCAATCACTTAAGATGATGTGAATGCAGTTGTTTAATTTAATATAGATTTACATTTATATTTTTCAAATTAAACCCTAAAATTGCAATCCCTTGTGCATGTGCTTGACTTTAAATCAGTAAATAGCTTTATGTCCTCCCCAGGGTTGTTCACAGAACAAAACTTAAGTAAATATGTATATATGTATGAAACACTTCTAAGTGTGTAAGCAGGTGCTTATTGTTAAGAAATAAGTAAGCATCTCTATTCAAGAAAGCACTTATGGATATTAAATACTGCATATTATGTATATTATGTAAGGCTTTACTGAGAAATGACAAATCAAGCACATCTCAAAATTAAGCATCTGCTTTCCCCTATTTCTGAACGACTTGGCATTTTTTTCTCAATAATGAAAGGATTACGCACATTTTAAAGTATAATGGAGAACATGGCTCTTAAAACCTTTTGATGAAGTGAGTCGTTGCTGAAGATGTTCTACAAATGTAACACTTGAACCTGACAAGAAAATTACGCAATCATGACTACATTCGGATGCACCAACTCAGATTAGCTGCGTGCTCTCCACACACACCAATGCCTGTTGATACTGGCAGCTATCTGTACAAATGAACTTCAGCAGTCAGACTGCAAGTGGGTGGTTTAAGCCTATTTTTGTCACAACGAACGTTAGATACCTGGCCTCCCCTGCACCACTGGCTCCACCCCAGCACTTTTACACATGTACATCTTTCTCCACCAAGAAAAAGGGAATCAGGACACCTCATCTCTTAATCTCACTGTCTGAATAAATGTGTGAAAAAAGGCAGGATCGCTAGCATGAAATAATTTGCAACTGACGTCTGAAATTGCCACTTAGCTCCTGGGGACGGAGGGAGGAAGAAGGAAGAAAGGACACGGGACTTTCCTCCCTCACTGCTTAAACTGTGTGGGGGGAAAAAAAAAAAAAGGAAAAAGGAAAAAAATCCCCAGGGTTAATTAGGCCAAAGACAGATTGCCAAAGGGTAACTCTGCATCTCCCTGGGGCCCAGGTCCCAGTCTCCTACCTCTGTATTTACTTTATCCAGTGCCTCTCGCACTCTGGAACAACCCAGGAACTCCAAGCACCCACAAAAATCTGATTTACGTGATGTCCTTTCCTCTCCACATTTTTCAGTAAAGGGGTATTTGGTTTAGGGTAAAAAAGCAGGGTTTTAACTGAATTCAGTTTCTCCCTCCTCCCACCTCTGGGTGATTATTACACTTCTCAGGTGGTTAAATTCATGCATCCTTTAGTTTCATGTCTTGTAATACTTCCTGAGGCATGTAACAACCACCCAAAAATACTCTGCTGGCTGTGCTTTCTTATTTAGTTGTAATCTTTGTGCAAAATTTTGGCCTCCATAAAGTAAAAAAAGTTTTGCTCTCAACAAGAGCAGGGCAGGGTTTCACACTTCATGTTCCTAAAATACTCTATTTTCGGTTCCTTTAGTATTTCTATTTTATACTACTATTGCTAAAATTTCAAACTGATAAGCAGTGATGTAAAATATTTTGTATGATCAAAATTTTAACATTAAATCAAGGACCAAAAATAAACATTTCTATCTTCTGCCAAGCATACTATAAAGTGTAATTTAGAAAAGCAATCACAATTAATGTCATACTTTTTAGCCTTCATTATGCAAAGACTAGTGTCTCTATGTATTTTCCCATCTCTCAAAGACTCTACTTCTCCATGTTCAACTGAAGTTCTGGTTGAGATCTTTTTGATAGTACCGAAAAGGAAGTTCTTTTAACCACAGCTCAATAATAAGGTGAATGGAAAAACAGTTGGTTTCCTTCTGCTTCAACTGTTTACCTTGATCTGTTTTAAGCAAAGGGAAGAGAGAGTCTGTATATATTCTTCATTACATAACAACCACAAGTTAAACAATAGCAAAAAAAAAAAAAAAGAAAAATACTGTTTTGTTTTCATGATTGAACTTCTACAGTTCTGATTTTTCTAATTCTGCTTGCACTTCAGAGCAAGAAACTGAAGAACTTCAACTCACTATCTAAAATACATGCTAAAGGACCACTTAATTCATAGCCATAAAGTGGAGACCTAAAGGAAAATCATTGTAAACAATCAAAACTAAGCACGCTATAAATTGTCCTGTGAGAAACAAAAATTACAGTTATATGTTCATGAAATAAAATTTGACATGATTTGGTAGGACTGAAACCTGGCATGGTAATTCACATGATTGAAACTTAAATAGGAAAGAGTCAGCCGGAAGAAGAATGTGGGACTCCCCATTAAAAGTATCATTTATGTACTTAAGAACCACAGGCTAATTCAGCATAATTGTATCTGATTGACAACAATATCAGGTTGTTTATAGCTGCCAACGTAGATGAAAAAATAGAAGGAGGAGGCCTCTAAAAATTACATAGAAGCACATGTAAATATGTAGAAAATCACACAGGTTTCTGAAGACATAAGCTGGTAGACTTCTGATGCTACCGAAAAAGTCTTTTTGAAATGTCTAAAAATTAAGAATCTACTCCTAACACAAAAATCAAATCAAGCAATTTAAAATCATTTTGCACTAGATCTCAGTGTGATAGACAAAAATAATCTGATCATTGCCTAAAACTGGCAATTGCCCATGTTAGAGCATTCACAAATGAGTATCAATTACAGCGTGCAAGAAGTATGCCCTAGATTTTTTATCTCTGTAAAAAGTCAGTATTCCCAAATAATTTTAAAGACATTTACAAATAAAACTGATGAAACTAGATATTTTAATGCAAAAGAATACTGAAACTCAAACTATAACAACTGCACAATTCTGCAGTCATAAAAGTAGGATTTTCTTGTTGAAAAGCCATCTGAGCTGAGAGGAAAAGTAGTTGGAGCAATTTTTATGTTCATATATGGTGAAAGTGCAAATGAGGAAGCTTACAGAAGTGCATGCAAATCAGCAGTTTAGAAATGCAGTCCATTGATTATGGAAGTCAGAAGTCTGAAGAAAAAAAATAATTTCTGGTGTGGGCAAATAGTGTAATTAGCCAGTGAACTCTGAACAGTGGCAAACCTCTGGTCCCAAAAGTTGATAATGACATTAGCAGTTGTGGTATAGATAAGTCAATCTAATACATATTTCAGAAAGTGATATATTCATAATTTGCAGTGACAACAAAACTATTGTGATTTCTTTTCTAACAATGTAGAATACTAAATGGCTAAAGTAAAGTGAAGTGAAACATGTAATGTCACTGGGTCAGAGAGCTTATACCCAATGGTTCAGAAAGGATTGGCTCAGAAGCTCTCAGAGCCCTCCCCTGACTTATTTTTTAACTAGATTCTGAAATGCTGGAGAAATTCTGGTGGACTGGAGACAAAATAATAATACATCAATATATCAGAAGTATAAAAGTATAAATAGGATAAGATCAGAAAAAAATTATGTTAGCCTGAATCTGAAATCATCAAAGCCTATTAAATGATGCAACAATATATAGTAAAAAGGCAGGTGAACTAATGACATTGAATTTTACTTTCCAGAAAAATTTTACTTTCCAAAAAATCCCACTTTTCATGACTCCACAAGCCTAACTGGAAAGCAATGAATTGATGAAATACAATTGTATTTCTTGTATCATTTAGATTTCGGACCACATTTTTTAAAGTAGTGTACACACTCAATAAAACCCACAATATATGGCAAAACCCTACTAACTGACAGACCACTAATAATAACTGCAATTGCGGAAACATCATGCAGAGAAATGCTTCAAGGCATGAAGTTCTCAACCTGATGCTATGCAGTATCTCTGTCACTCACCCAGTAAAACTTAGAGGAAATGTAACAAGCTGATGAAGACATAAATCGCGAATGGGGAAGATGAGCTACAGAAACGTACTGGAAAGTGTACTCATTTGAACAGCATTTGAACACAGTTTTGTACTAGCAACTTTCATAAATGAATGACAGTGGACTGGAAAACAATTGCAATGTAAAGTCATCTGGACATGAACTGCCAGAGTAACTTTGGTAAGAACAAAGCAATCAAGAGCAAGTGAATGCTCTTCTGTAAGCAAGGGAGTAAAGAATGCTGGCTGTTCTACAACAAGTCACCAGCAACACCAGTACTGGAATCTCCCGTCCAATTCTGACATGTCTGCACTTCAAGTAATATTCTGAAGCATTAAGAAACAATCAGGGGCTAAAGAAATGCTTCAGAGTGTCAGTCTACACGAATCCCATTTCCAATTATTTGTAGAAAATAATATTATCAGGTGCTTTCAACACAAACTGCAAATATCAGCTCAGATCTATGCTACTGAGAAGTTCTTTCTCAATAAACAGAGAAAGAGCAAAACTTGAACATTTGGAACAGGTAATTCATGCCAAACAGAAAACACACATATTTGATTGAGAATAACATGTCATGGAAGCAACTTATATATGAACATGAAGTATTTTCCATAAATAGAGTCTTTAAATTAAAACTATATGAACAAAGCAGAACTTCTGATGCAGACGTTGCTCAGTGTGTCTTCTTGGCCTCTGTGTGCACTTGAGTGCAGTCTATGTATGAGAAGAGCACCTTATAATACTGCAAGTCTATGCCTAACAGATTAAAGTTAGCAGTAAAAGCTGATCTATTATCCAGGATGATATATAGCAGCTCATCTGTACTGCTGAGCCCAACAAATTCAAGATAACAGGAGTTTTATCAGATAGACAAAATCTTAGCCATGGTTAGAAAGCCAAGTGTTAGAAGTTGCAATTTGCATCCTTCGAGGCTGCACATAAAATACCTGCTATTATTTAGCAATGGGTCATCTTAAACAGTTCTAACATCTGCCTTTCCGCTGCAAGTGTGTGTAGGGGGGAAATCAGTGAGTCTAGTAAATGTCTGATGTAAACACCTAGTTCATCATGGAGAATGAGACCACTCACAATGCCTCAGTCCTTTAACTGTTTGCTCAAAAGTAATGGCAATACATGTCTCAAATCATCTCCATCCTCTTTGATTGATGCATAGCTAAGTACACCTAGATGGTTCTTGACTAATTACCATCAAATCTATTCTAAAAGAAAATGTCCTCCAATGAAGGAATTATCAGACTATTTCTAAACGTCCTATTCCAGCATTTTGTCTCAATCCCTTTTACAAGCTGAGAGTGGTTATTTACTCTCATCTTCATGAGTTAATATTTTAGACCTTTCATTCTTGTTGTCTTTTTTTTTTCTGGATTGTGTCGAGCTTGTCTTCATCCCTCCTTATACTCCAGATGTGTACGGAGTGCTAACTACAGTTACATAGTTTTTGACAGGAAGCACCTCAAGAACTACAGAAACATGTGGAGTCTTGAATTCTCAAAACAAACTTAACATTTGCTGAAGTCTGCTAGTACTGGACACTTATCAATTTGAAGATCAAGAGTACAGGAGGTTTGGTCTCAAGAAGTAGTAAAAGTATTCCTTTTGGGGTTAAGTCCCAGAACTCCATCGGGTCTCAGGGGAAAAAAGAGTGCAAACAAGTTATTTGTAGACCAGTTAGCTAAATTGCTTCAGCTGTTGAGTTATCTGTAGACCAGTTAGGTAAATTGCTTCGGCTGTTGAGTAGAGCTATTAGCAACTTACACTATAAAGCATACAATACATGCCAAACTTGACACAAATATCCAAAAGCTTTGACAAGGCCAGGTCACAAGGTCCTCTGTTCATTCAAATTTTAAGTGAAAAATACACTCAGGAAAATTATAAGGCCAATATTTGCAACAGTCTCTTACATAGGTAAACAAGACAGAAGAGTCTTTTAAGAAGGTAATTGCTATGCTGTCACTGTGAGCAGGCAAAAAAGTCAGAGAAAATGTCCAGTTAGCGAGCCTGAGAAACAAAGGGTTTAGCCCTGCACAATTGTTTTGCTTCATGTAGGTAATAAATAAATAATAAATCAGAGTCTTGCATGGACTGAGTAACTGTCGACTGTCTCCTAAGACAGGCACTGCACAACTACAGAAAACCTATGAAAATCAATGCTTCGGAACAATCTAGAGCTGGATTCGATACCTGAGATCCCTCTTCAAAATACAAGTGGCATCAGGAAAAGGCACTCTCTTCCAAGAACAATTTCACACTACTTAGTACTGAGAAAGACACTGGTTTACTCAGCACTAAAAAATGAGCCCTTCTGCATGTAAGAATAAGTATCATTTTAGGCACCAGGGAACTAATTGCCAAGACTGTGTTGAAAAAGTGCCTTCAAAAATGGCAGCACTGCTGAGCAGAGTTCCAGTTTCAGGCACAGGTCTGAAGTGTTAGGGGCCAGGATATAAAGCATCCATCCAACATAGACCTCAATCCTATCCTGGGCTGAAACTATGTGTTTTACACTACAGATTTCAAAGAACTTGGTATTAGTACCCTGTACACTTACCTGAAGAATGTACTATTGCACTGCTCCAAATTATCTGGTTTTTCTTGCTCCTTTAGCATATTCTTATTTGTGAGACCACAAACATACTTCCCACTAGAGCTGAAACCATTCTAGGGTTTAAGCACTGCAATATCTCAAACTATTCCAATTTCCTTCAAATTCTGAAATAAGAAACAAAACCACTTTAATATTTATGTTTTCAAAAGGATGATGATGACTTTGGAATTTTCAGTTAAGGAACTACCTTGAGACTGTTACAACAGCAAGGGAAAACAGTAAATTGCACAATTCTGACCTTTTAAAATGCTCTCTAATATATCATGTAAAAAAAAAGTACAGTATTAAATAAGAAATTTGTTAGCTTTCAGCACAGAGGCAGGTTTATTAGCAAACAACTAAGTGGAACAAAAAATCTATAACTCTGATCTTATTGAAATAATTACAGAATCCTTAATGTCCCAGTAGGCATATACAGAGAAAAAGATGGAGCACACAGAAAGAGCACAGTAATGAAAACAGACAGAAATAGGCCATTCATCCTACCTTTTACTTAGCGCATACAAATGACTGTCAAAAGTAGAAGACAACACAAAAATGATTACTGACCAAAAAACAGTCTTTTTTTTTTTTTTAATACTAAATGTAAGGAATCTGTGGGACAAAACTGAAATGAAAACTCACATTTCTGAGAAGTAAATATTTTTTCATTTATCTGTATGTATAATTGGCACTTTAAAAAAAAACCCTGTACAACATTACAAAGTCAATAATAAATCTATTTGAAGAGTACTTACTCAAAATCAGAAGACTCTCACTATTTAACTATTCTGTATGTTGTACATATTATATCCAGTGTAGATTTAAAATACACATGAACAAAATTTTCAAAACTTAATCAGATGAAAACACATAGATATATTCAAATATCACATTGAGGACAACCAATGAGATATATGGGTAGCTAAACTATGCAGAAGAATATGACCAAGTTGGCAATTCTGTAGCAAACTTATCTCCTTTAAAATTCATTTGGCTTGAGTACACTACTTAATGACATAGCAGAACTTTGTCACAAGCCAAAGCAATGAGGACTATGCCACTGTGCTTCCTTGGAACAGACTGGAAAGCAGAATGCAGCTTCTCCATCTTCTCTCCTCTGCCCCTGGGACGGACTGAGAGAGTTGAGGTGGTTCCAGATGGAGCCAGGAAGGCCCTGAGGAGACACTTTGCAGCCTTTCAATACACAATAATACATTGTTTAATATGTTTATTGATGATCTGGATGAGAGGATTTATTCTACCATTAGCAAATTCGTGGATGACACCAAGTTGGGTCAGTGTCAATTTTTTGGCGGGTAGGAAGGCTCTGTAGAGGTGTCTGGACAGGCTGGATAGAAGGGCAAACACTAACATCATGAGATTCAACAAGACCAAGTGCCAGGTCCCGTACTTTGGACACAACCACCCCATGCGTGCTACAGGCTGGGGGCAGAGTGGCTGGAAAGTGGCCCACCAAGAAAGGACCTGGGGGTGCTGATGAACAGCGGCTGAACAGGAGCCAGCGGTGTGGACAGGTAGCCAAGAAGGCCAATGACATCCTGGCCTGTATCAGAAATAGTGTGGTCAGCAGGACTACGGAAGCAATTCTTCCCTTGTACTTGGCACTGATGTGGCCACACCTTGAGTGCTGAGTCCAGCTCTGGGCCACTCAATCCAGGCAGGACATTGAGGTGCTGGAGCAAGTCCAGAGTAGGGCAGCAAAGCTGGCGAAGAGTCTGGAGTGCACGTCCTATGAGGAGGGAGCTCGGCTTGTTTAGCCTGGAGGCTCAGGAGTGACCTCATCACTCTCTACAACTACCTGAAAGGAGGTTGTAGCCAGGTGGGGATCAGCCTCTTCTCCCAGGCAGTTAGCAACAGGATGAGAGGACACAGTCTTAAGCTGTGCCAGAGGAGGTTTAGGTTGAACATTTGGAAGAATTTCTTCACAGAAAGGGTGATTATACATTGGAATGGGCTTTCCAGGGAGGTGGTAGAGTTACCATCCCTGGAGATGTTTAAGGAAGGACTGGACACGGCACTGAGTGCCATGGTCTAGTTGACATGATGGTGATCAGTCATAGGTTGGACTCAGTGATCTCAGAGGTCTTTTCCAGACAAACCAATTCTGTGTGATTCTGTCATAATGGGGCTTATAAGACAAATGGAGAAAAACTTTTTACCAAGGCCTGTAGTGCCAGAAGAAGGGGAAACAATTTTAAACTGAGATTTGGACTGGATATAAGGAAGAAATTCTTCACTGAGGGTGTGCTGAGGCACTGGAACATGTTGCCCAGAGAAGCTGTGGATGCCCCATCCCTGGGAGTGTTCAAGAACAGGTTGGATGGGGCTCTGCGAAACCTAGTCTAGTGGGAGGTTCCTGGCCTATGGCAGGGGTATTGGAACTAAATCATTTTTAAAGGTCCTTTTCAACCTAGACCATTCTATAACTCTATGATTATTGCAGAGCCAAATAAGATCTAACTGTTCTGGGTACGGAGAGCAACTGCTTCTCTTTAAGAAGGCCAAGATATTAGCCTCTCCTTGTCCCTCCCTTTAACACAGAGGTACTGTAGAAGCTTTGTACAAATTGCTTGCCACATGCCATAAAATGTGCAATGAGCTATCGGTCTAAAGCACAGGAAGCCACCTTCCTCATGCTTCTTTTCTTCCAGGAAAAACAAGATACTAAGCAACCCTAAAATAAACTAGTTACTTCCCCTTTCCTGTCTCCCCTGTATGTCCTAAAATTAGTTTGGTTTTCTTTTAATCAAACAACCTCAACAATGCTTTGACATTAACCTATAGTGAGCCCTCTTCACTTTCACAAGGAAATCTGTAAAACATGTTTCATTGAAGTGAACGAGATAAAGGTAAGTTACATTTCAAACCACACTGCCTACTGTGGGCACCCAGGGAAAGCTATTGAAAGCTTTGTTTACAAAAACTCAGTTTCCCAGTTTACAGAACTCAGATTCCTAGATGTCATTATAATAGAAATATCTTCCCAACAGATAGGGAAGGTAAATAATATTGTGAGGGAAAGGCTAAATTATATAGAATATTTCACAGCATAATGCAATTGTAAAAAAACACTTCAGAAACACTACAATCTTTGATTTACATCTTCCACATTTCATACATACTAGTATCCATTGCCTTCTTTTCTCTCCAGTTGAGAGGAAATACTAACAATCTCACTCATAAAAGCAGACCAAGAAATATTTTCCGGACAGCTGCTATTGCCTTTACTTTTCCTGGAGAAGGGGGTATGTCACATTTTTTTCACAGTGGGAAAAAAGAAATTTTGTGACATACGTTTGCAAAGGAAAGGACTTCATTAGGCTCTCCTAATTCTACTAGGCTGAGATAACATCTCAGGGATATTTTTTAATTGTTTCTCCGCACAGTAAGTAAAGCTGCAATTTCTTAAGGGGGTTTCTGCTTATGCCAAATGCCAGACACTGACAGTTCAGCTCTGCTTGCTTTAATATTTTTAAGCAAAAGTACTTTACTTTTCAAAATAATTTCAACTCCCTTTATGTATTGCAAATTTCAATGATAGCACTTACTGTTGTCTAGAGATTAAGAACTGTCACTTTATACGAAAAAATAGGGGTTTTTTAAGATCTTATGAGAGAGGTTAGTATTCTAGAGGCTCATATCCTGCTGTCGCAGGAACTACCGTACTTCCTGTGAGCTACCAGAACCATAACCACTTCTCTTGTCCTGATGTGATTGCTGGCCAGGTTGTCATTTGTACTGTGGCTCCCTTACCCTGCTCTGGCTGTGCAGCAGCGTTCCAAGGAAGGTATGCATCCAACAATCTCTGCCTGCTCACACTTTGCTTCTGCAGGGCATAAACTGCCCCTCCCTGTAGGGGAAAACTGAGGTAACTGAGTCACACTACATCTTGGCAGGAGAAAGAGAGGGAGTAAAGTGGTTTGCTATTTATTGTAAAATGTCACAAAAAAGGTAGCATAACTTAGTTATTTGGAGATGATACGAAAATGAATGGCAAATTAACATTCTATTTAACCTAGCTACATGACAATTTAAAATTAACTTTTCTTTATTTATGGTGATATTGCAAATCTTAATGTTCTCTGCAGACGTTTTAAAATTTATGTTAGTGATCAGAACAAGTTTTCACTATAAAACTCTATGGTATGTTCTGAGTGAGCCCTTTAGCAGAGATGAAATGTTAATATTACGAGCTATAATTAGAATATAGCATGCATTCTGAAGCGTCTTACTACTTATTAACATTATTTTCAAGGTATGTTATTCCCCTCTATTGACTGTGAGGGCACAAACTAGGGCAAACACATAGCGAAATGCTTGAAATTCATTATGCAGCTTCTCAACTACTCACCACACTCCCATTAAAAATGGGTAACAATGTTCTTACAAAGGGTCAATATTGTGCACTTTGATTTAACAAAGAAAATGCTTTGCTGAATGTTTTAGACATCTATCTGTGGTGCACAAGAGTAGCAGAATTTCTGTTCTGCTCCGACACTGTTTCTATTTGGAAGACAGTCCAGTCTCCAGATATGCATTAACAACCAGGCAAATATTTACATGTTAATATGGGCTTAGCTGACTCTAGTCAGAGAGGTTCTGTTCAAACTTGATGGGGGACAATTATCTGCCAGGGAACGGGATTTTAAAATGGTGGTGAATGCTACACAGAAGTATGGATTGAACGTACTGGTGGTTCCCACACCACACTCCCTCTCCAGACACAACTGCTTACTGCAGGCTGCACCATCCACCCTAAGACACACCAGCAAGGACCGGGTCACTGGCCCCCCTTCCTTATCCCACACTGTGCAGGATGCAAGTCTCCAACAGTGTGCCCTACAGTCCTTGTCACACAGTTTAGTAACTTTCAGTTAAGCCATCTCCTGCACACCCAAACCACGTTGGTCTTTAGATAGGAGAGCCTTGGAAGCATCAATAACCCAAATCAATGTCTATAAAATATAAATTTTTCCCAACAGAGGCTGGAATTCATTATAGATAAACCATTTTTATTTTCTGACCCCTGAGAAAACTACTGCAGCTCATAAGCCAAAACTAACAAAGCAGCTGTGCTGGTTTTGGGTGGGGTAGAATTAATTTTCCTCACGGTGGCTAGTGTGGGGCTGTGTTTTGGATTTGTGCTGAACACATAGTTGATGATATAGAGATGTTTTTGTTATTGCTGAGCAGTGTTCACGCAGAGCCAAGGCCCTTTCTGCTTTTTGCACTGCCATGCTGGTGAGGAAGTGCACGGAGGTTGGGGGGGCGGGACACAGCTGGGACAGGTGATCCCAACTGACCAAAGGGATATTCCAAACTATATGACATCGTGGTCAGTATATAAAGCAGTGGAAAGATGGAAGAAGAGGGGAGACATTTAGTGTGATGGTGTTTGCCATCCCAAATAATGGTTACGTGTGATACGGCCCTACTCTCCTGGAGATGGCTGAACACTGAACACCTGCCTGCCAGTGGGAAGCAGTGAATTAATTCTTTGTTTTGCTTTGCTTTTGTGCGTGACTTTTGCTTTCCCTACTAAACTGTTGTTATCTCAATCCATGACTTTTCTAGCTTCTACCCTTCCGATTCTCTCCCCGATCCCACTGGTGGGGGAGTGAGAGAGCGGCTGTGTGGGGCTTGGCTTATGACTGGGGTTAAACCACAACAGCAGGCAAGAGTTAGTAAGGTTTTCCTGATTTGTCTATGATCTGTCTAGTTTCATTTTGTCATTTATCATTGTGTCTGCAAAAGCAAACACTATCAAGACACAGCTACTCATCATGAAAAGTGTAGGTGAAGCCTGAACCTTCGTCTCCCCTTGTAACTCCACTGATTTTAGCAGACCTACTCGAGAATTAGGGTGGAGGGCTGCCTCATTCTATACAGCCTAGCTGGAGCTCACTAATTAACAGATTCCAGCTCAGTTTCTCTTCATTCAGACTGCATGCAGTGACGTGCCTGCAGCTGCCTCTTCTGCCAGCTGGGCACCTCCTGGTCTTCTCTGGGCCAGCCCAGTGCTCCCTGCGCACCCTTACTTTCCATCACTTGCTGAACCAGGATGGGGAAAAGCACAGTGACTATGTGGCAGAGTTCAGGGCTGAATCTTAATACTAGATATCTCAGGCACCTTGCAGTGTATTTAGTGCAAGCTAGGTCAGGCCAAGAATCAGCAACTGAAACCCAGACAATCACCCAATCCTTGACTGTGGTCTTGCTTACCAAACTCTTCAAATCAGACACTTGACCAGATCGTGAACGGCCTCCTGCCTGTGTGACCGCAGCGTGCGAGACAAAAGGGTGAGCTCCCCACACTTTCTCTGAGATGGAGCTGTGTCCACCCTCAGCACACAAGCAGCTCTTGGAGTTGGAATTGTTTACAGATTCTCTCACTTGAGACACCCTCTTTGAGGATCAGGTTCCTACCAATCAAGCGTGGATGGATGAAACCCCCAATTATTTTTTATTACTTTGGCTCCCAGTAAATGCTAAATCAGTCATAAGATCATGTGCAGCCTATTCTGAGATTTGACAGATATTACACACCTTCAAATTGATTGCTACCGATTTAGAGCTTCTCAGAAACAAACATGGACAACCTGCAGATAGAGATTCACACATTTGGCAGAAGTGCCTTCAAAAGTAGAAGTCTGAAAAGAGAGTGATAGTATTAAAGTACTATAAAAAGATATTATGGAATTAAAAAGAAAAAAGTAGAAATACTCTTTGGCAAATTATAGCCCAAATTCTGAAAGCAAAAAGTTGCTGAAGGTAAGTAAGGCTGTATGTAAATACATGTGCGTATGTACGTATGAGTATAGCAACAATATGAATGACAGATCAGAGCATCTGATCTACATACCAAAACATTTGAGCAGATTGTTAATTTATTTTAGGCTGCATAGTAACACTTCTAAAATACACTAATCATAACAGTGTAAATGCTTTTTAAGACTGGTGTAACATACATATTTAGCTGATTTCATGTTTTTAGGTATTAAAATGTAGATTTCAAAACTTTTTTATAATCTGACGTGCTAACACTCATTAAAAAAAATCAAATGCCTTCAGAAGATTCAGGCATCTTTGGGGAAAAAAATTTGTATATGTATTCTTGAAATATGAGATATTTACATTGCATTGTCTAACTGACATGTTATCCTTAAATCAACTCTATGTACTGTTTTAATGACGTAATTGTCAACTGGGGAAAAAGAAGATAGTGAGAAATGATACTTTGAGGATAAAATACCTTGATCAGGATTAAGGACTGTGCTACATATGCCGTGGGTTTATTTTGTTGGCCAGAAAATCATATCAAGGATCATGCAGTTCCTTTAAGTCCAGTGGAAAACATTTACTTTGACTTTTAGCTTTATTTAGACTTGAAACACCATTGCAAATTTGGGGGTATTTAAAAAAGTAATGCTTAATTCTACAGAAACTCAACCCACCTGTTCCTGGTAAAAGCTCCACCTCTTTCTAGAGATTCCTTTTGAGACATGGGATGATTTATTAATTTCCAGACACGCATGGACCCTCACCCTCATCTTTGATATCATATGCTTTCCTCTAGGACTTTCCATGCTAGGTCTCCACTTTGCTGCTTAAAAAAATCTGAGAAAAACTGCTCTTAGAGCTGGAACCTCAGGAATCAAGTGTTTAGAATGGTACTTACACAGGTTTCAGAACAGAGATCCAATTGGGAAAATGTCCATTCAGTTCATGCCTAACAGTAAGAGAGTTTAGGTGAGTCTTTATTTTCTGTTAAAAACTTATTGCCAAGATGTGTAGTATTGCATCTCTGAACACACCCAGAGTTTCTTAAGTTTCATAAAGGGAACAGCTTATCTGATAATTCACGTGTAGCTCCAAGAATTCAACAATCAACAGTCACTCTGCTTAACACATTATATCACTTCACTTTTTTACTGGATTAAGCCAAGTACAAATTTTCTATGAGGAAAAGCGCTACTACGCTGTCATTCCTTATTTGTTTATTAGTACATAGTCATTAATGACCACCTGTATTTGACAGGAGATATGAGCTTACTACAGTAAGTACAGTCAGTTACATAGAACCAACAGTTAAAAATATTCTATCTTGTATTTTATTCTGTACTGTCAAGTACATTATATGATTCTATGTAGCCACTGATTTGAGAAAAAATATCAATAAAGCCTGTAAAATAAATATTTGATTTTCAGATAATAACAATGACTATTAATTTTGTATTTAAAGAAGCAAGACTAATGTTCTGATTCTTTGGGAAAATATTTTGATAATCAAATTAACCAATGGCATGAATATAAAACATCATTTAATTTTCACAGTGAGGCGAATAATCAGTATCAATGATTTGGAACAGTGATTCATACTCATATGGGTTTTTTAACTCGTAGAGATATTGAACATTGTCATATTTATTTCATTAGATTATTTTATGTTGTTTACAAAGATTGAATTTAATAAGGAAATTAGAACTATATAACAAAAAAGTCTGCTTTTAATAAAAATAAATCATATAATCATTCATTTTTAAATGCATCTATTCTAAGCTTTAATCTTCTCAAATTTATGCTTAGCAACGGTAACTGAGTATTGGGTATACAGGTCTGTCACAGTTTAACTCCAGCTGGCAGCTGAGTGCCACTTCACCACTACCACTCAGCTACTCATTCACTCCCCCTTCCCCCCGAGTGGGATGGGGAGGAGAACAGGAGAAAGGTAGAACCCATGGGTTCAGATAAGAACAGTTTGATAATTGAAACAAAGTAAAGTATAATGCTAATGCCAATACTACTATTAGTAATAATTTTAATGAAAATGGAAACAATAAAAAAGAAGGATAAAACTCAAGAAAAACAAGGGATGCCCAATACAGTTGTTCCCCACCTGCCAACCAATGCCCAACCCACTGGTCCCTTCCAGGCAAGTCCGCTCAGTTTATATACTAAGCATGACATTCTGTTGTATGAAATATCCCTTTGGCCAGTTTGGGTCAGCTGTCCTGGCTGTGCTCCTTTCTAGTTTCTTCTGCACCTGCTCAGTGGCAGAGCATGGGAACCTGAAAAGTCTTTCACTTAGAGTAAGCACCGCTTAGCAACAGCTAAACATCAGTGTGTTATCAACATTATTTGCATACTAAATCCAAAACACAGCACTGTACCAGCTACTAGGAAGAAAGCGAACTCTATCCCAGCCAAACCCAGGACAAGGCCTCTTTGTGAAACTCCAAATTTCAACTGAGCTAGCCTACTCCCATAAATGGTGAAAGTCAGGAACATAAGGGTGAAATTCAGAATAAAAGCCAACATTTTGAGAGATTAAATCAAAACTAATCTCTTTTGAAGTCTTGTCTACAGTTCAAAAATCCCACCCATGGACAGACATACATTTTTTTCTTCTAAATACATTTAAGTTAATGGTGTAGCTATACCAGTATTTTGTATTGCAACCTGCGCTAGACCTTTCCAAAGCAGAAGTCATGATGTACAAAGGGAAATTGGATCTGACACCCAAAATGATCATTGTAAACGCAAAAGCCTCTGTTCTCTTTCCAAATGGTTATAGCCACTAACCAGGAAGGAATCTTGGGCTCTGTCCCCAAAAATAGGTTTGTTCTCCCTAACATTGAATTAATGGATAAAATATGCCTAGATTCTAAACTGAGCAGACTTAAATAGGAACAATTTGAAAGTTTCCACAGAAATAGCTGCTGTTATGGCTACAAGTAGCACAAGAACTGAGCATCATCCTGTATGGGTATTTTCAGATGCTAAAAACACAAAGTGGCTGGGTGGCAGTTCAGGGACTCTTAATGAAAAATTTAGTTACTTAAGTCTCTGCATGACTATCGGCATGAGCATTGTAAAAAAGATGTAATATAGCATTTTTACTCTAGTAACCCTACCAGTAAATCAAATCAATTCAGTTATTTCAGGTGTGGTGCAAAGAATGAAGAAAGTCCTGGGCCTGAAGATCTACAATGTCTATGAAGACCAACTACAAACAGCTGGTGTTGCAAATTATCGAAAGAGTTGAGAGACAGAAAAGTGACAACCACTGATTACACAAACAATCTGCATATATAATGCACATGTTCTTATTGGTACATATATAGGATTTATTGTGATAATAATCTGCATCAAACAAAAACAAGCCATCTAGAGTCCTCATATAAAAAACAATATGTAGCTTTGAGCATTTTCTCAAACTCAAAACACTCTTCAGTCTCCAGATCTACCTTTCTAGCCTGAGGATCAGCCCTCACCAGCAAAAGGTGAGACCCAAGGGTTTTTCAATACATACATAAAGATCACAAACTCAAAGTCTGATGATGGCCAAGAAGGAAAGTGAATTTTAGTCAAATGCACAATTACTGTAATGAAAGTTCTAGCAGAACACTTGAAAATAAAACTTTTGGGTTTAGCGTTAAAAAAAAAGTTCGGTAGGATGTATTATCATGCAAAAGCAAGATATTTCACTTTTCCCCTGTAGCTTCATAAATGATGCATTTGAGAAATGGAATGTTTACATAACTACAACCATGCATATATTTTGCCTCTAGCAATTTCAATAATATAGACAGAAAACGGAGTTATCTTCATTATGAACTTCATATGGACAACTTTGTAAGTAGCACTGCAGTTAGATAATAAAATGAAATAAAGATAGCACTTTAGGCTATATTCAAACCTTATTTCCATTTGTAGAGATCAAGGGTATAACAGGCTTGCTATTTGTAGACCATACAGTAACTTAACTAACAGAACTATGCATTTTTCCCCTAGCACAGTTACATGATCCATGAGCTACCATATAAAAAATGTGTTTAGCTCTTCAAAGTTATTTCTTATGGCTAGTTTCCAAAGTTGAAGCACATGATAATATCAAAAGATACTTGTTATTTACTGGGTCTCTCCACCACTAAAACCCCACAAGCCTTGGCAGGAACAGCATTTGTTAATATAAGAGTGGGAATATAAAGTAATTTGACAATACTAAACTGCATGTCAAAAAGAAATGAGTACTATAGTTATCAGGCCTTTTCCTAGTTATCACGTGCATTCAATATGATAAGCAAAGAGTATCTTAGTGAACCTTGAACTCTGCAGAGATGTAGATGAATTAGAGCTTTGGGGAACATGCTTTTTTCTTATCAGCATACAAACAGATAATAGCTTGGTTTTGGCAGGGATTCTTTATAGCTAAAGTACTTCCCCCTCAGGGAATCATACTGTCATTTGTTTTTATTTTCAAAATGAAAACAAATGGCACTGTAACTCCTAAGGGTGAAAATGACTTCAGTCTACTTTTTCCCCTGCACTCCCATCTATTCATTTACAGTTAGATGGAATATAGATATAGTTTTTCCCCCCTTTGGCTTCCATTGCCACAAAATGTATTCACTAGCTGTACAGTAATTAACAGCTCTTGACTGGAAAACTGCCAACATGTACAACGTGACACTCTTCCTTTGAACACTAACAAAGTGCATAAGTAATTTATGTTGGATTAAATATCCCTAACAGGGACCCTTAAGTAACCCAATCACTTTAAACAGGCTCCACATGTACGCTCCTATGCAGTGAAAATGTCAGACAGCGATAACCTACTAATAGCACAGTTCTAACTATATTTCAGCCATTAGCATTTTATGACATCAATCCTCATTAAACCCGGCAAGGAAAAAGATACTAATGTTTCCCAATTTTGCAGCCAATGCGGAAGACAAATTGAGAAAATGTAGACAGGTGCTGTCTCCCAAAAAGGATTAACATTTTTCAAAATGTGGTTGCAATTTTCTGTTAGTACCTCTGTTTGTATTGAAAGAAAGACAACAAAGAGGTAAGGGCTACAAGGACCTTAGTGGAATCCAGCCAAGAGTGAAAGAAAAGACTGGTATTTCAGCCATTGTGCTCCCTGCTAAAGCACTGTGCCAACTCATCTTCCAACCCATTATATGAAATTTAATTTAACCTGCTATGCAATTAATTCAGATGTTCAGCCTATTTTTCTCATGGCAGAATCCCTCACACAATGCCTTATTTAAATATTAATCAGTCCTCTTTCAATTAGGACTAATTTGCTTCACAGGGTTTCTCTCATCTTCTGATTGCAGGAAAATGGAGGTAACTTGCAACGTTTGAGGATAATTAACATGGTATTTTTATAATACTGATACATCAAATGGGACCTTAATGAACCCTGCTGATTCCATTTAGTAAAGCATGCCTCAAAGTTATAATCAAGAGGAAAGCCATTGCCATCTGTTTAAAATACTAAGGAGCACAATTTAAACACAGAACAGTTATTTCTTTAAACTGTCTATTGTAGGGGTCTGCAAAAGTAATTTTTTTTCATGAAGACTAATTGTACAGTATTTAAATTTGAACCTTTTATCACATATATGCAAACAGTATCTTCCTAAAATGTAGAGGGTCCTCTTAATTAAATGTTGACAACCTCAGACATAAGTAATGTTTGTTAATGTTAATTTTCCAAACATGCTGTGCATTTGGTACAGAGGAAACACAGATTTTGCTCTCTTCTAATAAACATAATATTTTGTGCTAAGTACTTGAAGAAATAATTCTTCAAAACATGACACCTCCCCACCCCCCAAAAAAAACCCCAAAACCAACAAACCAAAAACCAATAAACCTGTAGTCTTTGCAAAATGAAAAATAAAGGCATATGTTGTTCATTTGTTGGTAACTAAGAAAGGCAAACAAGTTAACATTTACACATGACCAGTTGCTCACAAAATGTTCCATCTGCTACAAAGAAGGTCGAAGTTCATCTTTCTTATGTTTAGAATTGCTCTACTGTTCCTAGGTAACATGTAGTCAAAACCCATGTGACTGAGATATCAGATCCTGACTTCATAATGAAAGAAAAGTCCTTAGTGTGAAAAAACAACAGTGTAACACAGAAGATCAGACCCCTTGCTTCATTTTCACTCCCCTGTAAATTTTAAAAGTTCATGATTAATTATTGACTGAGCCATAAAACTTGTTCTTTTTAAAGTCAAAAATATTAGTACGCATGACCTGTTAAAGATTCGGTATTTAGCTTTTTCTTGTGTAAATACACTCTCCTGAATATGTGACTATGAAAAAGGAAATGTCATCACTCTGTAAATGTCAACAATTTACTATAAAAGAACAGGGTATAAAACCAAAAAAATTAAGTCACAGCAATTCTGAACTTCTGAAACACAATTTCTGGCAGCTCAGCTCTGTGTGGATACTCATGCACCTAACAGTATGTTTGTTTGCTCATCAGCACATTTGTTGCAGGACTACTAACAAACCTCTTTGCAAATGCAGTGCATACTTTAACAAAACTTTGTACTAAGTTAATGATTTTGAAATTTCGTTAAGCTTGAAAAAGAGGCTAAATCTTACTGGGAAAGACTGTTAATCAGGCTAAGAGACAATCTGATCTTAAAAGCCATGCTACTTCAGAAATGTAACCTCAGCTCTGATCGCTGGGCCTCCTGAAATTACAGCAGAATTGATTAAAAACTGCCCCCAAACCCTCAGTGGGCATCCTGTTGTTGTTTTGGGTTTTCTACCTACCCAATGCTAGAGGGGACATCTGGGAGGAGATGACTACAAGCTGAAGGAAGCAAAGGAAGAATAATCAGCTTTCTAGCAATCTTTGTCTAGTAGTGCCATCCTGAGAGGCCCATTTAGAGCCAAAACAAACTTGTACTGTATGTAAATTGAACCACTGCCATCCCTGGAGACTGGGCTTAAGCCAGATAACACTCTGATGTGGATATGCAGAAACAAAGATATTTTAAGAAACTTTCATATGCCTATACTCAGACTTTCACTACATGGAAACCTACAGCACAGATGTTTCTCTGATACATTCGTTTCTATCTTTTTCTATTAAAGGCCATAAATGTCTTAAAGTCTATTTTTGATCTGATGTTGATAGAAGTGATAGAGATTCTTTATGAACTCATGGACAAGAAAAGGTAGAAATATGGAACTTTGTGGAGTATCAACTTGACCTGAATGTGAAGGTTCTTTAAACCTAAATAAACACCATGTCCAAGTATACAAAGGATCTTTGTTCATTTGCAAAAATCATGAGACACTGACTTCCATTCTCCATTGTGCACTTCAAGGTTAATTTTAGCAACTTTTCAGTAATCCATATTACTATTTGCTTGAACTAGATGTGTGGATCTGAGTATGTCAAGGCATTTAACTTTATAAACAACATAAGAAAGCCATCCAGCTTGCAATCCATTACCCAGAAATCAAGAATTACTCGGGTTCTTCAAAATTATCTTTTAATTCACCACTGCCTTTATCTTGTTGAACTTTGGCAAGCTTCTTCTCAAATCAGTTTCTAAATTTTTTAAGGTAACTTAAACCCAGCATAAGTCCAGATGTTGGACTTTTAATAATATGAATAATACCTTCTTAAGAAAGATATCTGATCCAAAAGGGTAAGAGACTCTTGCAGGTCACATTATCTATACATTATTTGATATGCTGGACCACTGCATTTTGTTTCCTTACCTGTTAAAGGGTAAAGAATCAGAAAATACTTGTGCAGTAGAATTACAACTCTTTTAGCTGTGAAAATCTCATGATTTGAGATCTGTCTGAAAGGATGTAGTAAAGCCAATTTGTTATCTACATCAACTATATGAAGTAGACAGCTAGTAAATAACATATTCCTCTCAGAGTTGAGAGGTCTGTAAGTAGAGTGATGATCAACTGTTTAACATGAATATGAGGAAGCCCCCACTTTGGATAGCTCGTGCCTTTCCCATTGCCTAGCTAAAACCAGTCAAAAAAGAGTTCTAAATGTCACATTTTACAAAACAAAATTATCCTGGATGCAGCTTACAACTAAGATGATTCCAGTGCTCTGTTTTGGAATTATCCTGTATAAATCTGTTTCAGTTACATTGTCACTGATCATTCTGTGACTTCTGCTGTAAAGAGTAAAGGATCTCTGGGTTACATCAAAGATGTAACAGACTCATAAAAGAGTTTCTTGTGCTGCTGAGGGTCGATATCCAAGTGTGTCTTGTGTCATTCAGTTGCCTGTTTTCTGCCTTCATGCTTCATCTGGCACAACTCATCCCTGTCTATAGCGGTATTCAGAAAAAGGAGGTGACAGGCAGCCACTGCTGTGAAGAATGAAGACTTCAGTGTTTAATCAGATAGTCCATAGGGTGAGACTATGCTCGGGTGAGATTTATTGCTAGCACTGGACACAGGAATCTTGCTGGGTCCATGAAACTTCATCCTTGTAGACCTATTTTTCAGAAGGAATAATGAGAAAATTCTCACTTTGTAAAGAAATCATAAAAGCAGATCAATGAGTTGCACCCTTAAGTGATACAGCTAAAGTGAATGCATTCAAGTGAAAGACTGAATAACTGACTGAGATAACTCAAGAGGAAACCTCACTATCCTGGAAGTATATATGCCCATTTATCAGATTTATTATCCAGATAATTTTTAAATCTTTTATTATGGTGCCTGTAGCATGTCCAGTTCCATACTTAAAGGCTGTTCCATAAGCTCCATCTGGAACTTGTTAAGTAATAGGACGAACATTACACCAATCAGCTCCTACAGCTGACCTGACTCCACTTCCACTTTTTAACTGAGACATCTCAAGGAATAATATAACTGGAGGTGCAGAAAGAGGTTTGCATTTATTTTAGACTCCTAATAAAACACTGTAACAAAACTGTAGGGCCACTTGAAAGAGGAGTATGTTTGACTTCATTTTAAACAGATTTCTATTTCCAAATATGAATTGCTGTGTACATGTGTACTAATACATTTAAAATGGAATAATAAATACCTAATAAACAACAGCAAAAAAACCCCACTGTAACACTAGACCAAGATTTAAAACATTAGAACAAAATTTAAAACAGGAATAAATATAAATTATTTCAATTAATGATCAGAGGAGCTTTAAAATTCAAAAGCACTCTATTAACCAAAATATACATTTATCAAAATGCACATGCTGGAAACTGTGTGACTTTCACAAAAGCAATGTCATTGTGGGTTAGTTTCCAGCCTTTATTGCTATATTTCTACCTCATCTCCCCTGTGCCAAACTTGTGTTCAGATCTGAAACACCTGTTTGAGTAATCCAAAGAGTTTACACAACACTACATTGTTTTGGGACTATATTATAGTTCTTCCTGTTCTGTTTTCTGAGTCCATATAAATTTTGTAAACAAACACTCTCTCTTGCAAGAGGGGAGAGTTTTCCATTTTTTTTTCTATTTTCTATGCCTCAGTTGCTCACAGCACAGCACTAGCAAACAATTCTTTATACCATAAGGAAATATATATAAGTACCATGTTGGGAAAATAAAACAGAGTTAATTATTTCAGTGCAAATTTCAAAGGGATTATATATTAAAAAAAAAAAAAAAAAGTCCTAAGCTATAGAAGGCAAAAATACATTATTTTTACATAAGGCTCATCAAAAAAGATGGACTGCAGCCATCAACACTGACAGAACTGTCAATAATTTACAGATTTGAAACTATAACTTGCTTATGCCAGTTACACACATTTGGCAAAGGTGGCAGCCACATATTTGCCAGTTGCATGTGTTACCTGGCAACTACATTCAATCAGTGCTCCACTTCAGCCAGAAAAAGCAGATTTGAACTCTGCTAATGCCTTCACTCAGTTACCGCTGTAACCACATTGGAAGGGAACTGGACCACAGATGAGAACATTACCTTTTGGGGGAAAAGAAAATATAGATAATTTCCTTAAGTAAATATTTAGGCATTCACTGCTTCTTCCCAGTAAATGGAGGTTAACTAATACTTCATCAGTCTTCCTACGCAAAAGGTGGCCAAGTCTCCATTTACACGTTGCCTCAGCCTGAAAACCTTTGAAAGGAATGTGTGCCATCTCTGAAATACAAGACAAAAGCTCAAAGAACAACATGAAGTGGAGGTAACTACTGAATTCTATTGAGTCTGCAGTTTCATTTCTGCATTACGGGAGAGAAGTTCAGTGAGAAAATAATTACTCTTTCTTCAGGAGTAGACTTATAAAAGCACACTGGAAATAATGTACACTCCATTTCCAGAGAGACGGAGTCTACAAGGCTTAGCTTCCACTGGGAGAGGATACAGCCATGGGAATTGAAGACACTGTACTGTTGCAGTCCTGGGATATGCTCCCTAGTTCTGGATTTGCCAGCTTGATGCACAGAGGTGACATGATCTAGTGAAGAAGCCAGCAAGAGACTCATTATCAGATCCTTGAGAATAAGACCTGAACAGCCCCTGGCTGGAGCCAATTACAGCGTTTTTGCATCCATCTCCATGTCCCACTCCTCATCAAAGTGCACTCTTACTACATGAGAAGTGTTTTTTCACCATAATCTCATTTCTATTTATAAGGGGTGAATCACTCTAAATAAGATCCTTTTTCTACTTCAGGTTTACCCGTATTGTGTTGTTGGACAACAGAAATAATGCCTAGAAAGCACTACAGGAGATTGAGATTTACAGCCTGAAGACTAAAAAACCTCACTTCACATCTGCGGCTACATTGATATAGAAATTATTTTAAAATGTAAAACTGAGAATTTCGAAGAACTAGTCACTTCAAGTCTGAGCATTCCAAAATAAACAGTTAAAAGTGTCATTGCTAAAAGAAATCACTGTTTGACAGGATGGAAAAAATAAATATATGTGCTTTCAGCAATACTTTGAATTAAGAACACAAGTATCTGACAGAAGACACTATTTTTGGCCAGTTCAGGAACTGTCAACAGGTTAAGCTCTAAAGCAAATTCAAAATCATGCTTTCTCTAGTGTGTTATGGCAAATAGTATTCCTACTGTAGAAATTTTTCTGAGCTACTTTTCAGAAATATAGCCTGATATAAGCATTTCAGTAATATTTTGCTAATCAGTTAAAAAGTAATAAATGTACAAGACCATGCTCAAGAAATACGTTCAACCATAAAGTTTCAGAAAATAAAATGTAAAATGAAGGCCTAGAAGTATTCTATTAAAAAAACCTTCCTTGATAAATGCACTATAGGGAGAACAAAAAGAAATTAATGAACAATTTTTTCAACATCCCTGGGAACCTGGTCTTTGAATTAGAACAGAACATCATTCAAGATCAGATTTACTTTCTTGGTAAAAAAGAAACCCTATATTTTTGGTGGTGGTGTTTTTCAGTAGCTGGTTGCTTCATCATATCTTTCGTCTCCCCCCCACCCAAAAAAAAACCAAACTTCAACTGGTACTACATTACTATCTAATGACTTAGAAAAGAACTTTGTTTAAGGGGGAACATAGCCTATGCATTGAGGATGTTATGTTTCAAAACTTCCAACACTGTTAAAATCAATTTGTTTAGGATTAGAAACTGTGATGGGCAAAACTTGCTTGGATTGGCTTGGATATAAACTCTCACAAACTATTTCTTTGCTACAAGTTCACCTTTGAAAGGATTTTGGCACCTGCAGAAATTCTTTTTCAGAGGTAGAAGAAGCCAGTGAGTAAAGGCAGGAATGTGTCTCATACATGATGAAGGTGAATGAAGACATGCCAGTGAATGAGAACACATTATAAATCTACTGGGCCAAATATAGCATGGATATGGAACATCTGGCTATGCCTGCCACTCCCACTCATATTCTGCTACATCCACTGACATCTAAGTACGTACTAGTTATTACATGTTAAAGTCTGAAGAATCCATCCATCATTTCTATGAGCTTTTTAAGTATTACTCTCAGCATATGGTTCTTTTGTGCACAGATGGATCCAGTTCTGCAGCCTATATTCAGAGTAATGATCACAAGTAATGTCCTAGGACTTCACTGTGATCTCATGCAACTTTAATTCCACTGACTTGAACAAAATTCCTGATTTACAAAATCATGAAGGGCTCTGGACACTTGTTTTCAGGGACCTCAGTCACACAGGCACTATTTTACAAGAAAATGTTTATGTGACCGTAACCTTTAACATACTGAAATATTAAATTGAAGATGAACATGTTATGCACAGTATTTATCAAGAAAGCTAAAGAACTGTTAGCCAGTGGAAACAACAGAAGATCCCTTTACTTCTGTTCCTCTATAGAAGTGGTGTTGGTTTGTTTTGATTGATTGGTTTTTTTTTTTAAATGAACTGGTTAAAAGAAAGGTAACTCGTGGGGATACAAGGCAATTTAACAATGGTTAAAGTTTTAACTTCAGAAATGCAAAGCTTCTTAAAACATACTTAGGAAAACAAGCTGTATGCACTGATAAAATTGTGTGCACTGATAATTCCCCCATATCTACACTTTACTACCAAGTACAGGTATTGTTATGTTAAATAGAAAAATACTTTCCAGTAATTCACTGAAATCCTATTTCCCAGCAACTGTTTCAAGACAGGTAATGTTATTGAAGTGTACTGGTGTTTTCACAATGCATGATTACAGAACTTGTTAATAAGAAAAACTAAGAACAAAGAATCTGGTAAGAAACTGCAGATATGCCCATCTCTAGGTCACCAGTCCAGAAAGGTTAACAGATGAAAGGGGAGTTTTCCTGTGAACTGACAGGGGAGTAAGAGGCTTTTGCTCCCAGTAGCACCAGCCAGTGCAAGCTCTTACATCAAACCCAACACTGTGTAACTGCAGAGTTCACACCACCCAGCAGGATCACTGTAGCATCCAAAGCAGACCTCAGCCATGGCTCTTCTTCCATTCCATGATGAATGAACAGATATATGAAATACAGACTGTCCAGAAAAGCCCTGTGCAGAGACAGACACCAAAGCTGCAGAAACACTTGTCTTGAACAGCGTCTGTCATCTGCCCTAAATGCACGTCAAGCAATTGGCCAAGGAAATCAGAGATGGCCTAGACCTTTGCAGAGTTTCCCCAAAGCCACATGCCACTGGAGGAAGTGTGCCGATGTTCTTGTCTGTGTTTGCCCACAGTCAGACATTTAGGGAGACTAAATTTCCATTTCTGTCAATCTAGTATTTTCTACAGAAAATTCAGCATCAGAAATGCTGAATATTTGCAAGATTTGAACACAAGAGTGAGGTAATGAAGACATTATACACGTAGAAAGATCACACTAAGCACATGTTGCTGTTTAACATTTCCTCTGAACTACAGTCTTCCTGTGAGGATTGGAGTATTTGATATGGTTAGCTACAGAACACAGAAAATCCAAATGTCTCATATATTTTTGTTAAAGAAAATTAAATGTTTACTATTATGAGAACTGCTATTTCTCCTGCAGTGCTTCTTTCAAACAAGAATCAGTCTTATCTGTTGCCTTCATGAATATGGAAATAATTAATGGATTAGTCAAATGTTAACAGTTGTTACTTGGGCTGTGTCATAAGATTATGTACTCACACTGAGAATCAATGGTAATTAAATACTTGATCAATGTAGGCACTTTTTCAATGTGTATAGAGCTCCAAAACACCAGTTCAGTTGAAAAACTAAATGTGATGAGTGAAAAGTCTTCACTGAAAATGAGTTTTCATCACTGAAAACTATTTTCTTCTCAGTGTAATGCTCAACAATGTATTCCTTTCACTTTTTGACATGGAGTAGAGGACTCCCTGACATTGACAATGTATGTAGTTTAGATTTAAGAATGAAAACCTCTTTTAGACATAGTACCCTATCACAGACAAAATGTAAGTGACCAAAGCAGATTGGTATTCAAACAATTCTTGTGCCTACTAAAAAAAAAAAGAAGCAAGGCAATGGAACATACTCAGTTATCAGTGTCTTTAATCAACATGTTATTGCAGGGATCAAGTTGAACCATTTCTGATGGACATTTCTGTACTGTACGACAATTTAAAAAAACTTAGATGAAGTATTTCTAACATGACTCCCATTAAAACTGTCCTATCAATGACGGAACTTATCTATCCAGTCATGAATTACATTAATATGTAGTACTGCCTCAATTTTACATATACATGCAAGGACATATACACACAGTTTCCATGTATGAAAACACAAAAGAGCACTGAAATGATTATAAAATGATATTTAGCTCAATAAGTCAAGAAACTTACGCTAACAATTTTTAAACCTTACACTTTTTTCTAAATATTTTACAATTGGTTTGCTTTGTTTTGCTCTTATTGCATACACATGACTGCTACTAGTGTTAGGGAAAAAAAACAACCCAGAAAAGCCTTGAAGAAAAATGGTTTGTAGACTGAAGAGGATTTATTCAGTGTTTAAATTAAAGCACATAATACTGTGACACTGAGGAACTTTAATTCTACTGAAATATAGACACCGTAATATTCAATCACCTACTCTCTGTATAGACTGGGGCAATTGCCTCTTCTTCCTCATGTCCTAATATGTTTGATTAATAAAGACAACAAGGCAACTTTTGTCTGAAAGTTTCCTTCATTAGGCTAACAAACAGGACAAAAAATGATGAAGCACTTGCTATAGCTTTGCACGCACTCTAAAACAACCATTCTCTCAGCCTTGCTGCATTGTTTGGAGAATTTCAGCAGGTTTGTCTAGGAAACATATTGGCCTGTCCTGACTAGAAAAAATATAAACCATAATTTTAGCTGCTGTTTTCATTCCTTTTATACTGACCAATAACTCAGTTTTCTTATATCTGGCAATGCAGCCTTTATAACATGGTTTGGTTTGTACTGGCATTTTTGGACCATTTTTTTTTTAAGTGTCACGTATCTCAAGCAGCTTTACAAAATGAATTACGGTGTTCAAACAAGCATTTCTGCAGTATGATATGAAGCACATGGATCAATCTGTAGGTAGTAATAAGAGAAGGAACATGATTGTTTTTAGTTGTGGATTAACCTTTGGAGTTTTCAAATATGGAACTCAACAACCACCAACTGAAAGAAAACCCCAGCATAATGGCTTACATGAAGGGTAAAATCTCTAGCAATATGTCACCTTATCAAGTTTGCTGTGAGACCTCTAACTCAAGCTTTAAAAGCATCATGTAGGTCCTGAACATACAGTCTTCACTCACATGCATTAGAAGCAATTCTGCAACTCTGAACTTTTAAATGTTTGCATAGATAGAGTAATAAACGTTCTTGGGCTCAGATATAAAAACTCTATAAGCCAACAATCACTGCTTTTGAGCATTTTCTAAGAATTACTGAGTCTTAAACAGAGGACCCTGAAAGGACAGGTCCAACATTTTTAATCTTCTCTCTCTTACTTTAGGTATTATTTCTTTATCCTCATTTGAAACAGAAGTATACAAAATAAAAATTGTACTTCCATAGTCATTGGGTTATTAGAATATTTCATAGTATCATGATTACAGATCAAAGTATTGAAAAAAGTGTAAAAACAAACAGACAAAAATATGAAGACTTCCACAGATATGCCAGTGTAAATTTAAACTGAGTATTCAAAAAGTTTATTTTAATAATACATTGAATAGCTGTATTATAATAGCAATAAATTATTTAAGATGTAATTAACTCAATTATAAACATTTCTCATGAATACATAAAAGACTGAAATTCATTAGCATATAAAAACCACTACAAGTTTTGGTTGATAAATTCACTCAAAAAAGACTTTTAACTGCCGAAACCAAAATGCACAGTATCATCCAGAATTCATGAAAGCAAATACAGTGATATCAGGATATTCCTCCAATTTCACACAGTCTTCCCAACTAGCAATCTTATCATTAGAGCTCATATAATTCCTGCTTTGATACACTGTGAGCTATTTTCAGTCTCAAGTTATCTCAAAAAGCCCAGCTACCACTGTCTTAGATAATATTTCTGTTTCCTTCAAAGTTTCTCTGGTTTACATAGTGCAATTCAAGCAAATATAAGATCAACACATTTATTACAAAGTTTTATTGCCTAAAACTAATTAACTTTTTTCTGCTAAGTGGAGGACACCACAAGACTTATTGTTCCAGTAAAAGGCCTCAGTAATATTTTCAGGAGAGGGAGGGGAGAAAGAGTAATTTCCAAGAAAAGAAAAAGTAAAAAATAAAAGTAGTATAAGAATCACATTAAAATGGAAGAAGCACCAGGACCACAAGACCAAAAAATAGTTTTAAAGACATGGTAGCACAAGAAAAAGACCAATGCTGAACTGTGCACAGCAAATGAAAGGCATAATGAAAACTGCTCACTCACACTGTATTTTATTCTAAAAACATACGGAGTTCATGTTTTCAGTCTGTTAGTATTGAACACTATAAATGGCTTTAAATTCCAAAAACCAATAACATCCATGACATTTCTCTCTATGACAAGAACTACATATAATATTATATATTACGTATAAGCATGAAAATTTTACTGCTACCAGCTGTGGTATCTAAAAAAACAACTAACCCGACTCTATCCACTGATTACCACTGGCAGCAGGGAGCTTGCCTGCACAGGAGGCTGGAGAGGTGCTCTTTTAAAACCCATGCATGGGATTCTGAACTCGGCTGGAGCCTTCACATTGACTTCAAAGCATTGATGACATTTCATCTACCTAATTGTCTTCTCTGGTCTTCCAGAATTCATGATTACATATGTAAGAGAACTAGCACTTTAAGGTATTAGCAAGTATTTAATGAAAAAACAAAAAAGTGTGTCTTTTAAAAATATCCATAATTATCGTAGCAAATTAAATTAATAGACCTACAGTGATCAACGCTCCTGTTCATTACAGAGGGAATACACACCAGAGACACTTTTATATTTTTCCAAGTTCACCAAGAACTTTTTCTCAATTAGACATTTGCTGCAATTTATGGTTACTGAATTCAAATTAAGGCTAGACATTAACACAGCCCATGTCTGTATGTCAAGGGTAGTGCACAGCTGTGAGATGCCCAGGAAAGAAATGCTTACTCAAGAAATGCAGCTCCTTTCTGCTTCTCCCACAGTTTCAACAGTGGGACAGAAATCAGTGAGAGGCAGACTTGAACTTTTTATGCTCTCCTTCCCCGCAATGGGGCAGCTCCAGTTGCTTCCAACAAGATGGGGAGAAACAATGACTTCTAAGCTTGCTTTCACATACTTCAATGGCTTTCACATACACCCTTGTGCAATGGATAAACACCCCTGCTTCTTTTAATCATGCCAAGAAAGGGGCGGAAATACACTGCATCTCTTTCTTGTATGCAAACGCGAACTGCTCCCAAGCAAACAACATCCTTTTTTACACTATAAAATATCCCAAAGTGAAGCACCCCGTGAACAAAAACATAGGCAAAACCCCCTCAAAGGTAAATAGAGTGCTTCAAATTAAATTAAAGAACTACTCACTGCAAGTTACCTGTGTATCTGAGGATGTATATCGGATACACAGAATTAAATTAGTGTGAGAAACTTTTAGAAACTTAAGCAGAGGAAGAAAACAAAAGCTGAATTACATATAATCACACCCTCATGTAATCTTTCAGAGTATGTCAAATTGGAGAGCTTAAGAAAAAGCAGGAAATCTAAATGTGGTCCTGGACAGGCGGAACCTGGGCTCCATTTCAAAGGACTTTTTCTCCAGTTGTCTGCTGCCCCTTTTAAAACTGATAATGGTGACTCAGGTCTGGTCAGCTTCAGGCTGGCATTTGTCTTTGATGACTAATTTCTTCTGTGCCTGCATATCTCTTCAGGCAGCTAGTTTCTGATAAAAGTTTACTCTTAAAAAAATGTAAGGTCTACTATGAACAAGTAACCTGAAACCAATCTAAACACATTTACCTTTCCCAGCATTAACTTTCAAATCACACAAACTAATCAGGCTTTTGTAATTTGCAAAATCTGGAAAACAACACAGCTACATGAAATAATGATTCAAATTGAGACAGTCTTCCCTAGTGTTCAATTCACCCTTTATTGATGGTTGCTCTGATGGCAGCGTAGTGGATTATGAAGGCTGGGCTGCTTGAGTTGGTGCTAAGTTTTAACAGCTGAAGGTGATTTGTTTGTGGCCTAAATCTTACAACCTCTTCTTCTGCAAGCAGGTTCAAATAACTAGCACTCCTGCAAACGAAGTAAATTGCAGATATGAGGGAGACAGGCTTGATATTATCTGGGGAAGCTGGTGCTTTCAAGTCTTACAGCAGATCCTTGGACTCATATGTGGTTTGTCAAGCTTGAATAATGTAAATGCATATGAATTTTCATGTGAATATGAAATTCATATATATATGAATATGAAAAAGAATTTCATATTCACATATTGATCATTTTAGAAATACAGAATACTTTTTTCTAAGTTCACTAGGACATTGTGATATATTTCCTGCTCAACAAAGAAAACCACTGAAACATCACTGCTAAACTGATACTGTCAAAGTATGACTTAAAAAAGCTCATAATCTTAGGGATAAATCAGATTCCTTCATGTGAATAAT
This sequence comes from Grallaria varia, assembly GCA_013396735.1. Lineage (NCBI taxonomy): Eukaryota > Metazoa > Chordata > Aves > Passeriformes > Formicariidae > Grallaria > Grallaria varia. The sequence goes on from VWZG01009481.1 coordinate 360,280, forward strand.
TTTAGTAAAGCAAACATTCCATATTATTGCAGACAAATTTCAGCTTTGGTACTACAAACTTTGTAGCTTTAAATGCATGACCGTATCTGTGTCTTTAGGTGAGCTTATTATACAGCACCAACATCATACAAAATGTTCAGTGGTAGTGCAATGATTCCTACAGGTAATTTACAGTACTGCTTTTCTTCCCACATAAGAAGTCTGAACATAAAATGTTCTTTTAGACTGTACTGAACGTGCAACACAGGACTTTTGTCTTCAATTCTGCTGATCATATCAGTCAAGTTGACCTAATGAATCACTTGCTCACCATCATCACTGGCTTTAATGCAGGAAAAAAACCTTAAAGGAAAAGAGCCAAAAACTTGCAAACTAGGTAAAAATAAGGCACTGTACTTATACCTTTATTAAAAGAAAATAAATTAAAAGTAAATGTAATGCTCATTTCCTGCAAATGACTGAAATAGGAGAACTTCAGAAGCACAAAAGATACAAGCCTAACTGGGAACGTTAGGGAGTCTCTAGCTCCCAGCAATCCTAATGAGATCAGGAAGCTTTTTTTACAGACTCCAATAAAATCACAGCCTTTTCAGGAATTACTGAATAGGCTGGCATAAGCAGTACTAGAAGAAAGCAGATAACCTTGAAAAATAGTTTGCCAGCTATAACTGGTATGAAAATCTAAGGCTGCTATACATAGGACAACAATCTCAAATTAAAAAGAAAACCCTCCTGAAGAGTTCTGTGCTAATTTAACCATTTTTTCCTAGCCACAGAAATGCAGTGCTGTGAAAGTGCTCTGTTAGCCAGAATGCAGAGAGAAGAAAAAACTTCCATGAATGCAGTCATAAAAATGCCTAAAAGTGTACCTTTATCTTCTTTAGCTAAATAAACTATATATAACACAGAGATTTTAAGTCTAACAAGATATATTTACAGTGATTGACTTTTACCACATAGTGAATTTTTGCTTATCAGATAAGATGTTTAAAAAGAATATTATACAGTACACTTAGCAAGGCAATACCCTCATCAACTTTCATTTGTTCTCAGGCATATGAAAGCTGATGAGCAGAATTTAAAGAAAAATTATAAAGGCATGCAGTTGTTTAATGGTTCATGATATTTTTCCAGTTTTGTAACATAAAAGTGAATTATTTGAGCTAGGGTATTAGCTGTCAATTGCAAGTATTCATGTTTTCTTTTTTCCCCAATCATTTTGAAAGTCTGAATTACTACCACCAGTTCATCATACCATATGAAGCACTATATAACTCACTATGAACGACTATCATACTATCATACAACTTTTCTCACTCCAAACTGAGAAATAAAACCTTACAAAACAATATGATAGGGTGGAACGAGATCAGGCTTTTGGGCACAACCACAAGCAATCTAGGTATAAAGCGCACAACCCATGAGTATTGCTGTGCAGCATCATGCTACAGACAGACCCTGGTGCCTTTGTTGTCCCCATCTGGAGACAATGGCTCATCACAGGAATCTACAATACTCATCACAGCTTAATGAAAGCTGTGTTATGTTCCTAGGGCTGAAAAAACAAAACTTTCCTCACCTTTAATACATTATGAGTGATTACTCTCCTCTGTGAACTTTCCACCTATGGAGTTTCCATCATGGGCAGAAGTTTTTTTCACAAGTCACTAATCAAATAAACAAACTGCTGTTGAGAGTGAACTTAAGTTCTGCACACAGGAGTTCATTTCTTCCCAAAATGCACGGGCTGCCTTTGCTCTTTCTGGTTCCTCTCCCTCTGTTCTGCACTGTGACTCACTTGTTGCAGCACAGACAGTGAGACCCGCACTGATCCAGCCTAGGGCTGACTGCTTACAGCACAGGGTCCTCAGTGTGGAGAATTCACATGCTGAAGATAAGACCTAAAGTACAGCAGTCAGTTTCTCTGTTAATGCACAGTTGCAAACTACAAGAGAGTTAGCCTGTCCTTCAGGCACCAGGACACCTATGGTAGGTGATTTGAGCCTGGCCATCAGCAGTGTGATGAAATCCCTGTGTAAGTACATTTTGCCATTTTTAACATCTACTTTGCAAGTATTTTTAATAAGAAGAAATGTATGAGGGAGAAATGCATAACTGTTCCCTGTAATTAACACTATACTCTTTACCATAGTTTATGATGAGTTTTATTACTAAAAATATTTTTAGTATTGAATTTTTACTAAAAATTTACAAAATATCTAGGATGCTGAGAGTGAACGTTAAGTTACGCAATACAGAACACACGCCTGGCCTTTGCAAAGCTGTTACAGCTGTTATCATGAACACCAAATCACTGGACAACAGCTACCTGTTACAATATACTTGTTATTTAGATAAGTAAACAACTGCAGTACTGGACATGCTTACCAAATGGTGTCTCGGTTATTTTTAAAATAGAGTAGGACTAATAGTCATGAAAAGCCTTGAAAATTACTGCTCTGTTATCAATTTTTAAGTTAGCACCTTTATGGTACAGATACTGAGCATCCTGCAGAAATATAAGATGTGAAAGACAGCTGAACCACGTAAGCAATGGTAAAATCAGAATGTAGTAAAAGGGTAACTCTTCAGTACCTCTTCAGAAGGACTCCAAAAATACCTTCAGGATTTCTTATTATGTGGAGGCAGCTTTCTGAGAACTGAGCTCTCCAGGAGCTGCGGAACTTCTTAAACAAGTAAGAATGAGAGATGGGGTTTTTCAAGTAGAGGGGAAAGCTAACAATTCGTCACAAGAGGAGATAAGAAAGGGCATATTTTTTTGCTTAACCACTCTACCACTTTAAAAAAAATTAACTAAGGAGGAATAGAAAGAGAAAATTAAAGTATTTCTGATGCCTTGTGAGAAGCTGATCCGAAAATGACATGTCAAAATATTGTAATGTGGTCTGTTTTATACCTTAGGGGACACTTGCACAGTATGGCAAGGCAAGTAATTATTATACATACACAGAAAATGCATTTGAGGGGATGGGAAAATATCACTGCTTTAGTAACTTTGTACTAATTACATACCATTATATACCACTAAAAATTAGAATTATTACCATGTTTATCTTACTCAAAAATGCATTAAGCTTTTTACCTTGTAATATTCAAATGTACTTGTACTCTGTATCTTTTCACCAAACTGACCATTCACTAATTACTAAAATTACTCTACTATACTGCAGTAGAAAGATTAATACTGTCAGGGAAAGTACAAGTCTCTGAAATGTTGTCAAAACAAAGAATATTGATCTTCTTAAAACACTGAAGTTAGTATATAAATCACACAAAAATGATTGACATTAATATGTGCCTTTTCTGCAAATGTACTTTATCATGTACCTTTTTGACAGTAATAGCAATTTATTACACTGCATGGCACCTTATACTCTGCAGACAATTTTTTCAATTTCAGAGTTTCCATTAAAAAAAAAAAAGACGTGTTGAGCAAGAAGAAAATTAACTGTCTTTATTCAGTTTGATTTAATACCTTGTCAGTTTGGTGCATTTTTTATGATTCTTTGTATAAATAAGAAGTTGAAAAGAGCTATTCTAATGGTAATTTGGATCAACCTTACAAACATATGATTCCAGGTTTCTAAAAGAGGCCCACTTAAGGGGGCTTTAAAGCTGAACAAAAAGAGCCCTAGGGCTCTACAACTCACATTTAACCTACTTACATGAAAAAGGAACTGCTTTGGTTAAGAATAAACTTCCACAAGCTCAGGTTCAAACCAAACATGCCAGCATATTAGTGAGGAAATGAAACAGCAAATAGTAACTCCTTTCATACTTGTAAAAGAATACTGTATTTATTTAAACGCTTTGGCAGAAATTCTTATTTTAATTAAATTGCATTTACTGCAATAACATTTTCATAATTGAGAAAAAATAACCAATTCCTTTTAAAGACCTATGAAAATCAGAGCAACCTAAAATATATGAAGAAAACATGTAATTGTGAGAATAAATCTGTCTAACTAGAGACATGAATCAGAAAAAAATGAGAGTGTATTTTTTATGCTGGGAAGACTATGCAATGCAGCCACAGTAATCCAAAGAAATTAACATCTCTCTGTTCGGAAATCATCGTAGACTGTACACAATTTACAACTGCGATTATGTTGGATGCATCTTTTTTTCCTTCTAAGTAAAACTACTTGCTGCCGTCATACAGGCTTTTTCTTTAAGTTCACCTATCAAGAGAAGTGCTGGACTATTCTTAGAAACTAAGATTTAGTTTACTTCATTCTGCTGTTCAAAGTGATAAAGAGAAAGAAGGGAAAGACACTCTCTTGGACGACCCCTACCACTGCCCACTACATCGTAGAAATCGAAGAGTGTCTATGAAGGTTTTCACTCAGCACTTTGTGTAGCAATGATGTCGGAGAAAAGGAAATGGTTTCACTGTGAACACAAGGGTGAGGACATACATTAAATATAATAGAAGCAGATAAAAACTGAAAAGAACAAAAAGCTAATTATCCCTCCATGATCATTCAATCCATGTGCTGGCAAGCTACCTTAGTTTAAAATCTATGCCTACAGTCCTGAGGTCCTCATCATAGCAGTAAAATGTATCAGATCAGTTTTAGACATGTGCCATTGATTAGTTTTAATACTTATTAAAAACACTTCTGGTATGGAAAAATGACACAATCTACAGTAACACTTTCTATTGTACATGTTCACCATCCAACTGCTTTATCACTTCAATCTCATCCTTCACCAGGTCATTTAAATATACATTTAATTGGAAACAATAGTGCAGCTGCTGCTTGTTTGCACTGTTTCTAGAGTTACTCAGCAATTTAACTAGTTCACTGCTTGCAGAAAGGAACAGGAGGCATAGCAAAACTCCATGAAACACAGAGGCACAGAAGCAAACGTCCTCAGTTTCAGCGAGTTTTTGCTACCCTACTCGCTCACCATTACTCCTGCTGGTCAGGCATACTGGAAAGTCCTTATTCTAATGACTGAAAATTTATTAACCAGGAGTTGATAAACATTTGCCTTTACACCAACATCCTCCTTTCACTGAAACTGCTCTTTTCCCTCTTCAGAGTTTTTCTCCCTCAGACAGTTGTAAGAGAAATTATTTCCTCTCTCATCCTTCTTTTTTAGTAATCTAAACAAACTGAGATATTTCCTGCATGCCCCATGAGTTAGAGTGTCAGACTCAGTCTAGACATAAACACCTCAGCTGCCTTCTGTGCAGGCTACACTGCCTTGCTCAGGAATACCATGGACATGTCCCCAGCTATAAGGGACTGGATCAAAGCACCTTTGTTAGAGACAGCTGTCGACATAAAAATAGTTTGTTCCTGTTCAATAGGCTGTTTCTTCCCATGATCATCCTAACAGACCTTCCTTATACCCATTTCATTCTGAATTTGTCTCCCTTGAATACAGGTGATCAGACAGAGGTGATCACACCAATGTCTAACATAGCACTTTACCCATCTCTATCAGAAATCTCCCCCAAGAAAAATCTGCAGACGTTTCCTGTCATTGCTGTCATGGCTCCTCTTGGCAGTTCCTATTATTTCAGTTGGTGCCTTCTTCAGTAGCTGGCACGCTCCTCTCCCTGCTGTTCAGCTGGGCGCAAGTGACTCCATGCCCCCATCCTTCTGTAGCCCATCTGATACTCCAACCATCAGGGCCACATACCTTTTCTCAATATGCTGCGACTTTTTGTAGCAATGCTACCTCTCCCTTTCTGGTTATCAGGAAATTAAGGTAGCCTTATTGTATGACTAACCATAGCATACAATAAGAAAACATTAAATTAGATCTCAAAACCAATCCAACAGGTTCTATGATTGCTTTCACCATTCCTTTCAGAATCCTGTTGCCTTGACTGTGGTACCTTTATCTCTCTTAAGATCATTTTGCACAGCAGTGACTGTCACTTCTATATGCATAGTCCTCTTCCCAACTACTCAACATCATTTTTCTTGACTGAATACATGTTCAGTTCAAGTGGTGAGATGCTTAGAAACAATTTTTAGTCTCTACCTATCTGTACTGCACAGCTGTTATACTTTTTCCTTGTTCTGTTTTTATTTATAAAGTTGAAAACCTTGAATGTTTGTATCATTTGCAAAATCTAATATGCTTTACTTTTTAGCTATTCTTACCTCCCTTGCAAGACTTTAATCCTTACTGCTTCTCCGCTTAGTATTAATGCTCTTCTTGAGCTGGTGAGGGAAAGCCAGGGGAGCAGCTGATGTCACTTGGTCTATTCAGCCTGGCGGAGAGGAGACTGAGGGGAGACCTCATTGCAGTTACAACTTCCGTGTGAGGGGAAGAGGAGGGGCAGGCACTGATCTCTTCACTCTGGTGACCAATGACAGATCCCAAGGGAATAGCATGAAGTTGTGTCAGGGAAGGTTTAGGCTGGATATTAGAGAGAGGTTCTTCACCCAGAGGGTGGCTGGATGCTGGAAGAGGCTCTCCAGGAAAGCGGTCACAGCACCAAACCTGACAGAGTTCAAGAAGCATTTGGACAATGCTTTGTGGCACATGGGGTGATTCTTGGGGCTGTCCTGTGCAGGGCTAGGAGTTGGACTTCAAGGATCCTTGTGGGTCCCTTCCAGCTCTATGATTCTATGACTCCTCACTTGGGCCCAGAGTCCCTCTGAACTTAAAAATTTCTCTTTTAGTTGCTCCTTTAGAAATAAAGTTCAACATCTGCACCTTTGACTGCAAAAATTTCCCAGTTCATCTTACACTTAATTCTTCAAGCCAGAGGTCTTTATGCCGGGATGTCTTTTAAAGACACTACAAAAGACTTTCATTCTCCTATCTAAACAAGAAATGAGAATTCCTGTCCACACATACTTCTCTTATTCAAATACATCTTCACATGCAGCAACACAGTACTTTTCTTACTTTATAAAAGAATCCAAGCAATTCAATTTACAGCTTATGGCAGCTCAATATACAACTTTGTTTTCTGCTTGGAATTTACCTTATTGATCCTGGCTATAACTGTTCTCTAACCATAGTCTGATTTCTTTTCTTATTGGTCTTCCTATTTCCAAATTGGAAAAATTAAATTCAGGAATAAGACTTGAAAAGAAGTGCACAGAGATGTACAGTTGTGTATGCATTTGTGTACACCTAAGACTAAGTTTACACAAATATAGGCCATTTCTTTGCAGTTTAATCTCATTCTGCAGCAAAATTTCATTGGTCCACTGGGTTTTTCAGTTTCCTTAACAAAAAAAAAAAAAAAAAGAAAAAAAAAAAAAAAAAAGAA
>VWZG01009481.1:367569-400747 GCA_013396735.1 Grallaria varia
AAAAAAAAAAAAAAAAAAAAAGATGTCTTCCTTTTCTGATCTCAATTAAATTTGACTGGGTCTCTGATCACCCAGTCAATACTGGTGTTCTGTTGTAATGTTGCATTCTTCTCTGAGTTGTTTCTCCCAGACCTTGACAGAGATCTATGGTAGATGACATCATTACCTGTCCCAAAATAAACCCTAGTCTGTGGATTGCTTTTAGCCCTTCTGCTGCCCAATGCATTGAAACTTTTCAAGGAGGAACATCCAACTGCATGTCATGCCTTTCTCAGATGCTGGTCCAGATCCTCTAGCAGCCTGCAGCTTACAGTTTCCTATCTTCTGCAATTTCTAGCTGCTTCTGGCTCCTAACCCGTCTATTATCTCTGTCTTGCTTTCTGGAGATAGTATATCAAAAAATTGCTGCAGAGTAGCTATCTTTTGACTGTGCATTTCTCTTCTTTATTTCCAGTATACCAAGTCCCTATCTTAGTTTTATTTCTTACCCATTATTAGATTTCTTCCACTGCTTTGCTAGTGGGTCATTCTTTGTAGCCAGAAAATCTGTTCCCTCCAGATACTTGCCCATCAGACATGTGAAGATCAGGAAATGCTCATACAACTGAACTCTCTCCCTCTTTTTTTCATCACACCTTCACATCCTCATCTGAACTGCCATGCCACTCAGGCACACACTTCCATTCCTCAGCACTTTTCTTTCACAGGTTTTACATGGAGGAGTTTTTGTTCCTTTGGATCATACTTTTCAAAATGCTGCGTTTAATTGAATCACTGTTAAAGTAAAACATTCCTCAATATTCAAGTGTTCAGACAGAGAAATGTTTTAATTAGGTAATACATCCATCTGGTATTTGTCTGATGTGCTTCAGATGTTGAAATGTATGATCTAAATTACAAAGAAAATCCAGATTACACAAATTCACATAGAAAATGAAATATGATTACATAAGGTGTCTTAATGCCTGAACGAGCATACTTCAGATTCTCTGAACAGCAAGTTGCCTCCCATTTCTGTCCAGAGAAATAATGTACTCAGTTGCTTCATTTATTTATTTGAATTATTGCTATATTAAAGTAAATAATGAAATAGCCAATGTTTATTTACTATAGAAAACAGAAATATTTTTATCTTAAAAAATAGTTTTTCCCCAATAGGTATGCACTTAGCATACTAAAATTAAGATTTCAGTTATTGAAATTACCATATGTTTAAGAAAAAAAAAAGTAAATTAATCGTTCACAAAATACTGTATGGGAAAGAAAAATAGCACAGGGAAAAATCATTAAGACAGCTTCCACATAGACCATTTTCCTTTATTTAAATGTTTTCTTAAAAGAAATTTTCTTCTGAACACTGGCCTATATCAGATTCTGGCTGATTTACTCAAGTAGTATCTTGTTTTCAGTTCTGGCAGTCTGCAATTCAACCCCTACTGCTTGGCAAGATGGAGGGTCTCACATTTTCACAATTTAGAAACCTGCACTCTGCAGCCAGTTACTCACATGTAAGATAGGCTCAAGTGTGTTTTTACAGAAAGCCCAATAAAAGATAAATGGCCTTATGCCCTGAGAATGGGTAGCCTCAACTGCTCTTGAGCACTTAAGAGACCAAAATTCATGAGGCACAGGACACTCCCTGTCCCATGGCAATTGGGTTGGCAGTAGGATGAGGAGGGAGGGATGACCCAAGGGTCCTGGCCACAACAGTATCTCCAGAGCTCCCTGGATGTGAAGTGTCCCAGGCATCCTGCAAGAGGAAGAGCCAGAATCACAGCTGATCCCAGCTTGGACCATCTAAGACCTCTATGTCATTGCAACCACAGTAACATAAATAAGGTCAGGACAGAACCAGCTCTCAGGAACTACTACATACCATATTCCTTTTTTCAAGTCAGAAAAAATGCTGTGAATATTTCATGGCATATTTAGGACATTATTCATTTTTCATTTTCTATCAAGGAATGAGTGAATAAAATCGTTAATCTACAGACAGCGACTGATGTGCTTCTCTTACATATTGCATTTTGAGCCTAGATATTATGGTGACGGTACACCTGCAATATGAAAGGAATGAGAGGGAAGCATTAACAGAAAAATTCTATTTATTAACTTTCTGACATTTTATTACATCCCTCAATTCTGTTAATTATACCAAGAAAGCAGACACAAAATTATGTGTACTATAATATGTATACTATGATATGTATGACCCTTAGACCTCAACTAGCGAGATCTCTATAGCAACAGGAAATACAATAAAATAACCAGCCATGGACATAAACAAGAAAGTATGGTTCAGGACAAGTGATGACAAATAAACCCATCATGGAGAAGAAACAGTCCAGAAGAAACTTCCAGATCTGACCAGTTTAATAGGGGTACACTCAACTGCAAACAGAAGAAGGCCAATTTTAATTGTATATAACACCATACAACAGAAGGTGTGCTCCAGTGTGCATCCTAGTGCAGGCCCTCAAATGTGTCCCAACTTCAAGATGGAAAGACAGCTGAAAGTGACCAACTCCCAGCTCATGGAAATGATCCTGTAGGGAAATCTACCGGAAAGTGGGGAGTGGATCTTCCAACAGCTCCCTAGAGTATAAACCAGGTCCATGGGCACTCCTGAGATATGCTCTCTTGTCTAGTGTGTGCAGACTAAAACAGCTTGTAGTGATTTTGCCATTGGCTCTTCAGTTTACATGCTCAGAATGACCCCTCTCCCATGCTACAGGCAAAGTGAAAACGTAAAAAAAATGAAAGGACTCAGTATAAGTTTTGACCTTCAGACCTTGGTGCCCAGTAAAAGGCATCCAGATGTGTATAGTTACAGTCAAGATGCAACATTTTGATGAAAAATAGGCAGGCCAAAATGTACAGGAAGGAAACCTTTGAAATAATGTCTAGAAAACATACATTAAATTCATTAGGTAGTGCAAAACAAGGACAAAATTATTCATAAGCCAACTGCAAACTGGAGTAAACCTGGAAAATAACTTTCGCATCAAGAAGTTTGAGTGATATTTTGAAAAAGGATAGAATATCTCTCTACAAACCTCTGTGTCACTTCCTTAGTCCATTCTAGCCACAACTGGATAACGTGAAACTAAAACAAGGAGTGGTCTGTCTTCCTGAAGAAAGAGTCATCTAAAACACAGATTATTTCAGGGAAAAGGGATGATCAAGAACTGGATATGTACTGATCTACACAGTGCTGAAAGAACAAAACATAAAAAATATGGACTTTATCTTCAATGCGATGCTTTCTCCTACACTATTCAATGTGACTACATCTACAATATAGGGCTCATACTTAATCCATGAGGCTGTGCAGTATAATCTATCCAATACCTTGGGCTATCAACTCTGTCCAGCTGGTCATTAATCCCGAGGAAATAATCTGCACCTCAATTGTTACTGCTTAATTAAATGTAGCGATCCATCTGACATACAGAATCAGGATAGAAAGAAACCCTAATATAAGGCGACTCCTGCAGAATTGGAACTCACTACCTTTCCCTTGTAGACATATGTAACACAATGTTTGGTTACAGTTTATAAGTGTTGCTATATATTAAATTACTATGGAGAGGCTTACTATTGAATGCCGTGTAAATGTATGTCAGTATACAAATTTAACTAAGAGAACATAAAAAAGGACAAATAACTCTTTCATCCTCTTCTGTATCTATTCTGATTTGTAAGTTCCTGAAGACAAGAACTGCTTACTCATTTGGACCTGCCCTATGCCTACTGTGCTTACTCTTGGCAAAACACTGTGATGATAGTCTTTTAGAACTAGCAGCAAAGTTGGTACAATTTGGCAGGCCAGCTCAGAGCAGGTTTTCACTCAACAGTGAAAAAAACCAATGTCTCTTTAGTTCCAAAAAATAGGAGCACATGTACATACTTCATGGAGACAAAGAATTACTTGGCCTCTGTACAGCCTCTTTAATATGAAAAGATAACTTATCTGTTCATTAGATTTTACTCCAAAAATAAATTACAATTCATGTATTTCCAGAATTATCAGAACTATGTAAATGACAAACCTCAGTATATCAAAGCTGATTCTGTAATGACTATAGATCTTCTGCTAACTTTGCTCATATCACCCCCATAACTCAACTCAGTATTTCATTTTTCACTCAGCTTAGAAAATAACCTTTTGATCATCAAGCAGCAGCACAGAAAAGCAAACATTTCAAATTGTAAAACATGACTGAGATAAATGAAATGCAGTGGGCTCAACTACACTTTGAACACAAGCTAAAAGGTACAAAAGGAGACAGAGATCCATTGCTGCCCTGGTACCTGAAGATAGAGCTGATACGGCATCAAGTTCAGAACTGAATGCAGCAGTCCTTTCTCGAGCCATATATCAGATAGCTATCAGATAGGAGAGAAATAGATTCACATTTACTACTCAGACCTGACGGGGGCCCTGTCAGGTGTGAAAAGTAAAGTTTGTCTGCCCACCCACACACTTGCCAGCCTTGTTTTTAGAGAGACTATTCACAAGGACTAGGTCTAGAGCAGTGTCAGGGATAGGTTTTAGGATGTTTTCAATTATCTACCCTGGGGAACTAAAACCTCCCACTGTTGTCATATGTACTACAGGCAAGATCTACTCTTACTGCTTCCTTACATACCAGAGACAATAATAATCTTTGATGTGCACATCTCATTTCTCTGTTCTTCCATGTCTAGTACTACTTGCAGTTCTTCCAACTGTTGTGAAGTATCAGCAATATTTCATGATTGGCCCAAAGGTTTTTTTCAGAGATCTTACATAACAGACCTACTTAATTTTTTCATGTATTTCTAGTATTTGTCCTGAAAGTTTTCTACTATTATGTTGTTTACATTGTCATGAATAAAGGATGAATCACTATAATTATTTCTTTTCTTATTCTCTGCAAAATAGTCACAAGAAAATTCAAAACTCCTTAATTTTGTCAGAAATTATGCCTTACTACAGTCTACAGAAATACTCCAAGTGAAGTACTTATATAAGTAAGTGCTGCTACACAGAATTTTCACCTCAACTGACAGCCCCACATTGGAAAGGATCAGTAGGACATGAGCCATCACTCCAGAAATATTAAAAAGCCTGAAGTTGGTTTCAGACTCCTGTTTTAAAAGGTTGAAAAGTTACTATTTAAATAGTCAGCCCTCCTGGCTGCCAGGGCACTGCTCACTCGTTCAACTTGGCATTGACCAGGACACCCAGGCGACCTTCCACAGCGCTGGTCTCCAGCGTCTTACTTCCCAGCTTGTATTTACATGCAGGGTTTACCCATCCCAGGTGCAGATTGCGGCAATTTCCTTTGTTGAACTTCATACGGTCGGTAATTGACCAATCCCTTAATTTGTCAAGGTCTCTCTGCAGGGGTCTTTCAGCCTCCGAGAGAGTCAACAGCTCCTCCCAATTTTGTATCATCTGCAAACTTAGTATCCCTTCAAGCTCTACACCCAAGTCATTTTTGAAGCGGCCCGACCATGTCCTGGCGTGCTTTAAGCACAGCATCACCCAGTGGTTGAGGGAGGTGATTGTCCTGCTCTCCTCTGCTCCAGTGCGGCCTCACCTCGAGTCCTATGTGCAGTTTTGGGTGCCGTAACGTAAGAAGGATGTAAAGCTACTAGAAAGTGTCCAAAGGAGGGCAACACAGATAGTGAAGGGCCTTGAGGGGAAGCCATATGAGGAGCAGCTGAGGTCTGTTCAGCTTGGAGAAGAGGAGACTGAGGGGAGACCTCATTGCTGGTACAACTTCCTTGTGAGGGTAAGAGGAGGGGAGGCACTGAACTCTTCTCTGTGCTGACCAGTGACAGGTCCCAAGGGAATGGCATGAAGTTGTGCCAAGGGAGGTTTAGGTCAGATATTAAGAAAAGGTTCTCCACTCAAGAGGGTGGTTGGACACTGGAACAGGCTCTCCAGGAAAGTGGCCACAGCACCAAGCCTGACAGAGTTCAAGAAGCATTTGGGCAATCCTTTGTGGCACATGGTGTGCACAGCCAGGAGCTGGACTTTCATGATCCCTGCAGATCTCTTCCAACTTTCACATGCTGAGATACAGCTGCTCTCATGTAAACAGCTCCTAGGGATACCTTTTCCTTCTTGGGTCCAAAAATCTATGCCAGCAGATTAAAAATCAAAACAAAACAAAAAACAAACAGACAAATAAAAACCTACCTAATGTTACTTAATATTGTTACTTGCTAAAACAAAACTCTGCGACATAGGGACTAATTGAAGGCTGTACTTAATGTGGGCAATTTACAAATCACTTAGAGGGTGGGGAGCAGAGGTACGATGGTCCAATCTTGTGTAAAAAGTCAGACATCCCAGTTTCATCTATTTGTCTTTCATGCTACATTAAGTTCATCTGTGAATAATTTAAGTGGAACATAATTTTTCACATGATAAATAAATTACATCATGTTTTCATATTCCCAAACTTTCTATCCAGACATCGTTCACTACCAAATGAACTTTTTGACTTACTGCCCATCTCACCAAATGCATTTTTATTCTGTATGACAACACATAGGCCTGAATTCTTTCAAGCTCAGTCACTATCTCAAGCTCCTAATATTTAAATGGCCACTTTGGAGTTGCAACCTCTCTTCCTTCACTTGAGAGTATTCTTGAAGACACAGTTAAATGACCAAAAGCAGGTGGCATGAAATGTGGACCAAGAGGTATATAATCTTCAGTGATGTCCACATAGTATCAGCTCATCAGTCTCCCCACTAGTCTGGGGGATGCCATGTTCATTTTTCACACAGCAAAAGACAGGAGAAAAATCTTTTTTTTCTCTTTAAAGTACAATGTAGTAACAATCAGAAAAAGTTGCAAGTTGTGCTACAAAACAGGAGCACAACCCAAGGCTGTACTTGCTTATATTTTTTAAACAAATAGGTTTCAAGCTAGGAGTGTCCTTTTATCATTTTATGATTTAATGCTTGACCAGTTCACAAAAAATAAATAAATGAGACTGTTAGCATGCTTGTTTGCAAACCCAAACCAATAACAGCTTTTGCTGAGGTGAAATAAATCTGTATTACTGAAGTACTGCAAAGCACAACATATTAAAAGATACAATCCATCCACCTTTCACAGCAGCCTGTAGCAGTAATTCAAGTGATTTCAATGAGAGTTGTGTCAGTCTCTCAGAAACCTTAGCGCATGCTTTTTGCTAAACCTCCTCCTCACCCAAATGAAAAACACTGAACTCTGCTCTTCTCTTCTGGTTCAGCATCATGTCTTTCCACTCCCTCCTTCTGCTGTAATAAATATTCTCTCTCTGTCCCTGTTACTGACAATAATGTAGGTGAACTCTGCACCACATACATCTGTCATTATTAATGACCACATCAGAGAGAAACGATAGCTCACTCTTAGGAACCAAAAGGGCAAAATGCTTCAGAATTTTCCATTCACATTTTCTTCTTTAAGCATACTTGCTTGGTGACTTTCAAAGTCATGAGCATGACTTGAACAAGAAAAATATCTCAGTGTTTAACCTTTGCATAGAAAATTATTCGTTTAAACAGAGGATACTTGTTACTTGGAAAGTCTCATTTGCTTATAATAATACTGTGCACACAGAATACAATAAACACAACAAGATGTCTTAGTTCACATGGAAAATAATTTTGTTCCTAGCAACATTACATTTCTTTCAAACAGAAGGCTTAAACTGGGATTGTTTTCTTTGCCATTCATTCCCCTACCAACACTGCTAAACTAGAAAGTACAAGACAGCACCTGAACTAATTGTGAAAAGTGCTGTCAGAATGGCTGTGATCATATGATTCATACCATACCCTGAACTCTCTCAGAAAGGCTGTCCAGATAATAGCACTGTACTGGGTGTGAATGTCTAGTTCTTTACAGGCAGCTGATGAAATCTTGATTTTTTTTTTTTCTCTTGAGACAGGAAACAAAGTTTGGGAAGCTAAAACGGTTTAACTGCATTGCTCCATAAGCCTTTGTCCCCAACATAATGACATGCTCAGCATATTAGGGGCTTTCCATGTACCAGAATACATTGCATAAAGGTACTGCATGGGAAGGACACAATATTTGTCTCTAGCAAACTTAGTGTTTGGAAGCACTATATCTCACACAGTGCAGGGGCTGTTTTATAACACAAAGTATCTACATTACTAGGTTTTTTGCTCAACAAGTACAGGCCCAGAAGTCTCATCTCTCCTATAACATTTACACTTAAATAACTCCAGATATTTTCCTATCAGCTATTCTAACCTCAAGTGAGACTGTGTAATAACCATTTCTTAGTCATGCTAGGTGTGTCTGAATGGACAAACATACTTAAGAGCAAATGTAGTGTTTGTAACGGCAAATAGGTACCAAAAAACCATGTAAATGCTAGTCATTATGAGGTGACAAAAATGTTATCTTCTGTTTTTCTAGGTCTATACTCACAAACACATTATTTTTTTGGTAATGGGTTAAAACTGTTTGTTTATATTCCATGCAAGCTATACATATCTGTCACTCATCTTTAGCATTTATGTTGATAAAACCTGTCATGAAGGTTATTTTGACTTACTGGAAATGGGCTTTTTCAGAACATAAATTTTAAGGCTTAGGCAGACATGCGTTAAAACCACTAATATGTTCTGCTAAGTCTCTCTTGTCTTCACTCAGCCTCCTTACAAGGTTTTAAGCAGTTTTATTGACACTTGAAATTCTGAAAATGTCAGCTGTTGGCAAGTGTCACAGTCTAAAAGCGTTATTAGTAGTTCTCTTAGGAAGTGTAAAAGAGTATTTTATAAGAACAATTTTGTCTTTCAACAAACCTTTTTCAAATTATGTGTTAACCACAAATTCTGCACAGGAAAGAAAAAACTGCAGATTCCCCAAATCATATAAGAAACAATTTTTTAGTAAAGTTACATTATTCAGTGACTCAGTAGTCTGCATTCAAGTTGATACAACCACCCCTTTCCAAAGTATTGCCAGGATAAGAAACACTGTGAGAAGAAAACTGTTCTCACAGTATGCTTCCTCTTTTCTTGCACTGCTCTCATCTCTCATCTGCTAGGTATGTATTTGAGGGATACAGCCCCAGACCTTCTCTAGTAACAGGCCCTCCAGTCATTTTACATTAGCTTGCAGCCAAACAGGTCTCCTAAGTGTTTTATTCCTGTAATCCATCTCTAAGGACACTGATCCTTCTAGTATGAATGAACACAGAAATGCCCTGGACTGCATCTTCTCTTCACCTGCAAGCGCCATCACTGCTGCTGGAAGCCAAGCTGTGGTAGGGATGTACATTACATCAAAGGTGGCTGGTTTTCTTACCCTATGAGCAATGTATTAAAGCCATCCCAGACAGCGGCTGAAGAGATTTATATCACACACCTCAAAGAGCTAAACTGCATGTGTGGATCCCCAGGAAGGCAATCATATTGGCACATTGCTGTTTCAGTCCTCCACTGACAAGGTCGATGAGCTCCATCTTTGAACAACCAAAGACTCTCCAGAGTCAAAAGAAGCCCTTAGATTCATGCTGGTGACATCTTACTTCATGGTAAGTTATTTACAGCTCAGAATGCCTCAACAGGGGGTTGGAGGGAAGATGTGAGAGGGGGGAGAAAGGAGTGTCTCTATCACTTTGTATAGCAGTACACTTCAATTCCAGTGTGTTCATTCAAAGGCTGAGTCTTACCTGATTTTCAAGCCACACAAAATGCAAAGAACTACCAGTAAGGATCACAGTAGCATAAAAACAATTCATTCCACTGAGAGAAATTAGTGTGAAACACTTTATCCTTAAAACTGAAAAAACACTGTGGTTTTAAATACTCAATATTATCATCTAAGCAAATTGGCCCAGGTCAAATGAGCAAATCTAAAAAATGAGATCACTAAATTTTTTCAGCTTGATAGCTTAGTAATAAATAATGTGCTTCTATTCAATCTGTACATTAAGTCTTTTATGTGGCCTTAAGGCACTGTCTTATGGCTGTGCCCATTACTGGGTAGCCATAGAAACTGACACATTTATTTCTTGGATTAGTGTGCCATTGAAAATATTAATATAATGCAGTAAATGGGGGTTTAATCTAATCTACTGATGCTAGGCTGAAGTTACTAAAAGGTTGTATGCTCTTCCAGGGGAAGAAGGATTATATTTGTGGAGTACAGTCCCAGTAAAGGTGGAGTACAGTTCATGTTTTGGTTACAAACACCACCTAGACAACCTATCACATTTCACATACTCCACTGACTCAAAAAGGTTATATGAAGCACATAGGTATGTCCACCCAGCAGGTACCTGTTTCATATCCTAAGCGTTCTTCTCAAAGCTAAGGTGTCAAAAACTGAAAGTCATAAGGGAAGAGAAAACAGAGATGCTCTGCATATTGCGTAAGCAGGGCAAGTAAAGCAGCACCTCACTCTGCAAAAACGTAGGGCTGTACTCCATGTACATGCCATTAGCAGCAAAGCCTATACCTCTATTACAATCAACATTTTAACAGCATTCAGTTAATACCTTCATATCAAAAAAGAAAAAAAAAAAAAAAAGGAAAAGAGCAATGTATGGAAAGGATTTTTTAAAATCTTAATTGTTGAGAAGTGAGAGCTGTGGTTTTCTTAATTTGTAGGTCCCTAACAGGTCTCCATAAATATTAGGGTTCCCATTTCAGTAGATCATGTTTGACTCAACTTCCTTGTAATAATTCACAGTACTCAAGTTCTGACTCCCCTTTACACTGCAGTATACTACATAAATTTAGAAGATATATTCTGACAGATGAAGCATTGTTGAAAAGCTAAGTACAGCACTTTGTCCTTGAAATGTTAACATGTAATGCCATAAAGTATTCAAATAATAATTTACTCAATCTTTCAGGGTAATTAATTAAAACGGTTTAGGTGTTAAGAGAAAATCACCTTGAGCTTATAAAATTAGAATGCCTCCTCTTTTCTTTTCTGCATGCAAGCTGTTCAATGGACTTACCACATGCTTTCCCAGTTATGGTTTTTGATTTCAGCAGATAATAAATAGCCAGGATCTAATTTTGCCATGTCAAAACCGATTATGTTTCACAAGAAAAGGTGGAGTTGCTCACCTAACAGATGAAGGTGAAACATAAAACCACTTTTATTTATGTCATGTGTCCAAATTCAACTCAACCTGGCACTAGGTACAGGGAGTATGTAGACTTTAACTGTCATACAAATTTATACATCCCTGGAAAATGTCAAATATAAATTTAATCAAGGAATGGAAACCTTTATTATCAAAGAAACAAACACAGTTTTTGACAACTAATGTAAATTATCTTAATGCATTTTTCACTTATTTTTCAGAAGGCCAAAAAAAAAGAAGAAGAAACACTGAACAGAGACATCGCTGATGAAAATATTTCAGTCAAGTCCCAGTCCAGTTATTAATGCTTGATGTTTCAAAAGGAATTTGTAGTCTTTAACAACAGCATTGCATTCACATGTGAGAGTTCCTTTTCCCATTCATTACAATAGGATAAAACAGAAGGCTTACCACAACAGATAAACAAGTACTCTGTATTATTCCGTAGTTTTCCTCAGTTGAGTAGTCTTTGGGACAGCATTTTAATGGTTGAAAAAAACCCTGCACATGATGAATAAGGATGCCATTCTCAATTAGCATGGACAAAGGATCACAGCCATATTTGGCAAATGAGGTAGCTGTGGTGTAAGAAAAGCAGGAGTATTCACAGACATTGCCACATACATCACTGTCCGCAAATCAAAACAAGTTAATGACATTTTTGTACATCTGCCCAACTACATGACTACACGTTAGTCTGGCAAGAACTTATTAGACCCAAATTAAACAGCACAATTATTATAGTTCATATTTACTAACTACAGTGTTATTAATTTATACAGCACTAAATATAGATGCTACTAGCATATAAATAAATGATGAGTACTGAACCAAAACAGCTGAAGTTACAAAATATATTATCTTCATTAAATATGTCTCAGCACTACTAATGCTACTATCCACAGAATTTCCATTAATATATATACCATTGGGGAGGAAGCATCAAACTGTTATCCATTCTCCATGACAAGTGCACTGAGAACACACTCAGCAATAGCTCCCCTATCAGTCAGTCTCAGTCCAGCCTCCACAACGTGTACTGGTACACATAATGTCACCAACACAGAAATATTAGCACCCATGGAACACATGGGTCTCAGACAAATAGATCCCAATTCCAAAAACATCCCAGCTAAGACGAGCTACCACAAAACTTACTCAATAAAATGAAATACCATCCAAAATATCTTGGATATATCATATATAGAAATTCTATACTTTGGTCATGCAAATTGAACAAGATCTCCCACACCACCGAAGTCCAACAAGAAATCTGAAACTCATTAGTAAACAGTGGGGCAAAGAAACCACAGTTCAACCCATACCCACTAAAAGAATGGGATGTTGGAACACTTACTACAAGGAACCTCAGCAAAGGAAGATCAGTAGCACACACTAGCAATCCTTGCTGTTTAACATTAGAAAACTCTTTCCTACCCAGAGATGCTTTCCACATGGAATTTAAACACAAGCTTAGCATATCATGCATAAATGTCACAATTAATTAATTAACTATGTTAATTTTAGATGCTTGGCAGTGCCAAACTAATGCCCACTGGCAAGCCAGATGAACAAAGAAAAGGATACTTTGAGGAAACACCTGTCTCTACTGCTAAACTGGCCATGCCAATTTTATGGAGGATTCCTACCCCAAAGCTTTGCCTGTATTTAACCTTTAGGAAGCAAACAGTAGAGATCTTTGTCACAATCACAACTAGGTTTCTAATTTAAATATTGACACCAAGGCACTTTTTTGAAGATGTTAGAAGATTGAGAAAACTGGTATCTCATTTCTTTAACCCACAGTTCTTGTTTACCCATAGTTAACAACCTGGATCATGAAAGATCTCACTGCTAAACTTGCATATTTCTTCCTATCATATCATTAGTTATTTGTCTAAATCTGTGCAAAGCAGAATTTGGCAACACTTTACTTGTTTCATAAAAGATTTGGCTTTCATCTGATTTTTTTTTTTTTTTAAAGATCTTACTTTTCACTTTTATGGGATCAGTTTTCCAACAATTGAGCTTATCAGCCACATCTACACTGCCAGTAATTCAAAACCATGGCATATTTATTGATTCCAAAAACCTATTACATGATATCGCTTGCATCCCTCTATTTGATTAAACTGAGTTATTGGAGGAACTAACAAAAGATTACTCAGAACTCAGCAGAGAGCTTATATAGATGTCATCTTACTTGACATCTAAACTATTTGCTTTTGCACCTTTATTTATGTGTTGCACACACAGATCAAGTTTTGCACAAAAGAAGTATCTGATGCAGCTTCTTCTCTATTTCTTTATTCAACCATTAAAACCCCCAACTATAAGAGATAGGTTGTAGGTATGAAACATTTATCCACTTCTTTTAGAGAATATTAATGAACAACTATGTAAAGTTGTATTGATCAGTAAGATGTACTATGACTAAACATCATCAAATTTCAATTTAAACCTGAGCTATATACTACCACTGAATATAGTATACATAAGATATTTATATATGAATATAAATTATGCACTCTTTGGACAAAAAAATGACAATAAGCTTAAAACATGAATATGTTAATTAGATTTAAATTAACCCATTATAGAAAACATTTTGACACATATCCTAAGAATAGTGTTTTTAAAACAGTTCAATGCATTAAATATATGCAAATTTTGACAGTCAAAAATGCATACTGCATGGATGAGATACGATCATTCTTCACAATCATTGCAGCCTCTAGCTAGGCACAGATTTTTCATGACAGACAGAAACATTTCCTTCTGTGTATCTCATATTCTCAGACTTCTGCTTCAAAATGATTCCTGAAACACTTTTAAGGACAGACTTAAAACTACTACAAACTAGAATGGTTGTTATGCACTTCAGTTAGCCAAGGCTGCCAACACCAAATCATATTCAATCTCTTTTTAAGCAGAACTGCTTGCCACTGGAATCACATCCATTGGTAAATTTCAGGACATGTTTAGTTCTTGAATTGCCTATGTTATTAGTGCGCATATAGGCTGTTTCCAAAACATTACTAAGGTAGACATATACATGGGGTTTGCACACTCAAACACATTAGCACACATATCAATTTGAAGTATATTCACTGCTTTGAAAAATCCTCACATAAATTTAGGGCACAGTTTCAGAATTGGCTAAAACCCATTTAAAATTGTGACTAAAAGGTGAATTCTGCCCCCTCTTTGCTTAGTATTTGTCCTACAGTCACACGACAAACCAGAGCAGCTCACCGATTAAGACAAAAATTTAGTCTGAAAGACTAGGAAGGAATAATGTCCATTTGCTTACAAAGCATGTTATCTTTACACAAAGGCATCCTGTGTGGACATGGAAGTGTCTTCATGGAACACTACTATCCAACGGCCAGAGTACCATAAATTCACATCACCCAGGCCCGAAGCACTAAACCACACACAGAGCCTGTTGTAGATCACAGCAACAAAACTGTAACATAGAACAAGGTCAAGATACAGATCAAAGGAACAGTGAACAAACTCCCTGTATCAGGAAAATATACTGATTTTTTAATCACATGTATCTACTTATGCAAGGATTTTGAATTTGAAATGGGGACTTAAAGGAAACATGAAAATTTTTACAAGCAGTTGGTCTTCAAGGAACTATGGAGATGTCCCATGCAAGCAGCAGCCTGAATCACACCATGAGAGTATCACAGCTTCCTATGGGTCACATGTTTCTGAAAGCTCCAAGTGAGAACACGTGGATGGAAAAGACATGCAATTGTTTTACAACAAAAACAAGTTTCCTGGCATGAGTTTCCCTCAACCACCCAAGTTTCCTTACAACTACCAGCACTCTTTATCCTACTTACTGGGAAAAAGACCTGCAGGGAATCGTGCAAGGAGTATTGCGGAGAGGCAGGGTATCAGTGGGCTTGTGTGTTTGTTTTTACCCCAGATTTACAGCTTGTGTGTGCCTCCATCTTTCTAATGAAATTCCCTTTGCATTGATCAACTACACAGGGAAAAGTAAAACTAACTGATTATTTTTTGAGAAAAGAATAACTCAAATGAACCTCAGACACAGTTTCACAGCTGCAGGAGGAAAAGATAAAATGTGATGTTGTAACTGTGATAGCTAATACTGGTTTAACACTTCAAAATCTTTGTGTTTGATGAACCTTGGAATGCAGATGTACTTATAGGAAAAACAACACTCAATAGAAAATGAACTTAATGTTCTCAGTAAGGTTTCTTTAGGGCCAGTAAGAATAAAACGCAACAGTCCTGAAAATTAACCCCAGATGTATCATTTTGTTACTACAAGAAATGTGCAGGATATCTAGAAAACTAAAGTTTATGTAAATCTTTACATAGGGAAAAGGAGTACCTAAGATAGGGTTATATAGCTGACCTGAGGACAAATCACAGTCCATGAAGAATGCAAAATTCCTCTGGATATCAGTGGAATTTTTCCTAGGGTAAGAGCTGCAAGGCCGAGCCGGTCATTGAAATACTCTGGTACCACAAGGCTCTAAAAGCCAAAGCAGTGATAACAGCAGAAGAGCTGTTATTTCTGTACCATAAAAGGAAATTTTCTAGAGATGTTATTACATTTAAATGTATTCTGATAATGCATTCTGCTTTTCCATCTCAGCAGACACTGGTCCATCTGAACAAGATGGACATAACACAGAGCACAGTATGTTATATTAAATATAGTTATAAGGAAAGAACAACAACCTTGGAATGACTCACTTGCAGGACCAATTCATAGGTTACACTGAGTATGAAAGGCAATTTCAGAGCAGTGGTGGAAGAAAAGGAGTTTTATAACAGAGGTGATACAAACTAATTTGGAGACTCAGATACACAGAGAACCGAGGATGCACTATAATGTACACACTTAAAGGGAGGAAAGAATGGTTACTTCTTCAAATACAGTGGTATCTGCAAAAAATAAAGTCCAATTCTGTTCAGTACTGTAATGAAATAATTACAAATGCTGAAACACATTAAAAATTCAGTACTGAAAAGCTTTGTACTTGTGCTGCACTGAGTCTAAACACAAGATACTAAGAACTGGAGAGGGTATTAAGGTAGGACTGGTGACAGACACTGGTATACAAGCCGTGCATACAGAATGCAGCGAGATACTCAGGAGTGTATTTCAGTCCATATACTAAAGTACTGAGAAGGTAAAGTTTTGTGCATGGTGACATTCCTCCTTAGAATAATGGGAAAAAAATCATAAGAAAATACAAGATGTGTTTAATTATTTCACAAATAGCTTGTCACAGTTCTATATCCTAGATGATACAAATCTTTCTCAAGAAAAATATAATGAAGTTCACCTTTGAAAATCTAATGCAACAAACTTAGCACTAGGACTGTATAAAAATGGCATCTTCTACAAATGAACTGTACCATAAAAATTGATGCTCACAAAATGTTATTATAATCTAAAGTCTAAAACCACAAAGCATGAAAATTCCGAGTTAAAATGAAACTTCATCCTTAGCCCACCCAAAAGTGTTTAGATACAGCACCCCTTGCCAAAGAGTAATAGTCCTATACACAAAATATGCTGCCATCACTAGAAATTTCAAACTAAGTATGGAATTCCAGCTCTAATTCTGCCCTTCCTCTTCCCTGCTTTTATGGATACAAATAAGTCCTTTCATTACTCCAGCACTTGTGTGGTTCATAATCTTAAAGCAATTCTTTTAAATTATTTCTGTGCAGCAGAATTCATTCTCCAGCTTATCAGCTAAATAGTCAACCCTAAAAAGAGGAAAAAACAAAAACCAAATAGTAAAATTATCTTTATGGAGGACTGTGGAGTTGTCCTAAAGGAAAAAGAATTCACATAACCGAGTGGCCCACTCCTTGTACTTCAAACTTGTCATTTTTGGTGGGTTTTTTGTTTTGTTTTGTTTTTAAGGGCTAGAGGCATAAGTTATTGAACCACCAGATAAGGGCTGAAATAAGATCTGCTGTTGAGGAAGAACGAGGTACTCATCCAATTTAAGATATAACAAATTGCGATGTGGAGAAAAGAGATTTTCTCAGAGACTGGGGAGGAAGAGGGGCAGTGAACGGGACACGAGATGGGATAGCATCTCATAGTGTTTCTGTAGACCTCCTCTACAACTAAATTTGTGTTGAAGGACCTCTCTCCCCATTGTTGGAGACTGCTCTTTCTCTCATCAGGATCTATTTGTGGAGAGACTACTTTTTCCCATTTTTTTAATGTGATCTCCTCTGTGTAACGGCCACAAAGGGACTTCCTGATATTTTTGTGTTTTACCTTCTTAAAAGACAGTTCCTGACGGGAGATGGTAAGGCAGCGGCTGAAGTGGCAGCCTCTACTGCAGGATGTCAGAACTTCTCGAGAACCTGAATGAGGAAAGCAGCAGACGAATGCAGAAACAGAACAGCTACAACATGCTACTTCATGGACTGAAGACAGAAACCATTTCTCAGAGAAACCCTGCAGCTTGGGGAGTTTGTTCCACAAGCCAGCAAACACAGCCCAGAAACATCCAAGTCCACAGAAATAGCAATGTATGTACCACAAATACTTCCACAAATCCACATTTACAGAACTTTTAACATCATCTAGTACTACTTCAGTTAATCAATCCTAATCCTGACACCTCTGTTGTCATGTAAATCTGAATTTGGTAGTTTTCCTTAAAGTAGGCATGTTGTCATACTAGGTCTGTGAATCAGACATTTCCAATTCACCCCGAAGAACTCAGGGCTAAAATTAGTCTGTCTGGGGCATGGCCCACACTCCACACGCTCCTTCTCCACTAACAGTACAGTTACTTCAGGACACTCCAGTGGTGTCCCTTCTCACCTAGCCAGCTGGTCAACTTTTCCCTGGAGATAGTTTAGGTGCCCATACTGGTGGAAATGGTGTCCAGCTTTAGCCAAGACCAGTCATAAAATCTGCTTTCTACAGGATATCTTCATGTTTTCTTCTTTTCTAGTACAAATTCCTAGTCCCTGGGTGACAGGTACTCTACTGTTGCAATTCACCAGTCTTTTCAAAGTTCAGCATCTTTAACATAAGGGAGAAACAAGTGTCCTCGCAAAAAGAAAACTAGTGTTCAGTGGTGGTACAATACAAACACATACTCAACCAGTGCCAAGGCCACAGCCCCCGCTCTTCTCTTTAGATGAGTTCCTTAGACACTCAGTGCCCCCTTCCCTGCAGTCCTCTCCACCACTTGACTGAACAACACTCACCTACCACAGCGTGTGGAAAGCTCATGTTTCCTCGCAATGTTACATCCTTACCCAGAGTAACAGACATGATGATTATGATACTCTTCCGTATTTAACTCCTATTAACTTCCAGGTCTGGTACATCAGTGCTCTCTATTGCTTCAGAATATGCTTACACCTCTAATACAAGCAAAGAGCTTTCAACATTGTTACAATCCCAAGAAAATGTGAAGGACGCAGCACAGGTTAAGGGCTGTCTCTGTTGTAATAAACTTGTTCCTAAGAAGTCTGAAGTCCTCTCCCCCAACCAAAACCTTCTAAGTTCCTTCTAAATTCAGAACTTTTTTACTCTGCAGTAAACACTAAAATTTAAATTTTGAATTTCTGAAAAGAGTTAATAAAACCACAGCTGAGTTAGAGAATACAGCTTTAGAATTTCCACTGTGAAGTTCTGTTTGAGGAAGTCCTCTGTCTGAGAAAGAACTCTTAAAATGGCAATGGATTCAGCTGAGTAATATATTTTTTTCCTTTTCAAAAATATTTTTTCTCTGAGCTTTCATTATTATATACACAGACTCCCCTGTTACTCCAAAGAAAAATATTATAGGACAAGCCCTAAGGATTTGTATACTCAGTCCTCTGGCTTTACTAGAACCTAAATAATTTATACAAATTTAGAAAGTTTAATATAAACAGACATTTAACTGATTCTAATTTAATTATTTCCATAAGCAGAGTATCTATGTATGATAATAAATATATATACAATAGGCGGTTTCTCTTACTTCATAATTGTGGGTTTAACTATAATACAAGTGACTTTAGTTTTGGTCACAATACCTGTATTTGGAGTTTGAGAGGTATTTTTAACCTTGAGAAAACTCAACCAGCTCCATTATTTGCATAAGATCTTTCAAATTCAGCAGTAGAAAAGATATCGAGATCGAAAAGTGCCTTCTGTTCTGAGGTAAAGCATTGAAATTATTAAGGCCTTAACTTACGCTGGAGTTCCTCAGCCCAAAATGGGGGGACATTGTGGCAAAATAACATATTCTCATGTTCGATTCAAAATCTTTAGAATGTAAGCGTTGCCTCACGAGAGCCTGTGTTAAAGTATTCACAGAAGGAAAGGATTGGTACGAGAGAGCCTGAGATTTTCTGAGCCACGGCAAGACTTGGTCCTCCCTTCACTCACCATGACGAAACTCTGCTACTTACATGAGCAAACCCTGCAGCAGAAAAATCTGTGCAGCAATACTGAACTGACTCAAATACTCCTAACAGATAACAGCAATGAATGTCATGGATATGAGGCAATGAATCAGCAACAAAAAACGAACAAACAAAAAACCACACAAAACAAACAAACAAACAAAATCCCACAAACTTTAGAAAGAATATTATTTGGGTTACAAAGTCAAGAGGTCAGAACGTAGAAAATGCCAAACTTGAGGCTGCCTGAAAGCCTTACTCAGGTGCCATTTACAACTGCATTACTGATAAAGTAGTGATGGCATGATCACTTATTCCACATCCATTGCTTTTTTCCATCAGTTCCTGCCAATGATAATATACCAAAGAGCAAAATTAAGACATTCTTAAATCTGTCATTTCCAGCATTAAAGTGTTTGACGTTGCAACCTAACAAAGTCCTGAACAAATGAGATCCTCACAACATCAATGTTGTAATCTTCTCAACATTATTACAAGAGTTACTACAGATCATTTACAAAAATGGTCCTGGTGTTAATCCAAAATTAGACCTTCACGATCCACTCTCATTTTTATCAAGAACTTAGTTACAAGCTTTATCATATTGCTCAATCCAAATAGTTTCTTTCCTCAACAATGAAAAAAATAATCTAAAAACTCTTCATATCTTATAGGCGTCAACTTTCAAAGTCTAGAGTTTTCCCTGGCTTTGAGAGCCTTGTGGACCTGGTGCTCTGTTTTTCACTCACGAATTCTGAAAATTTGTGGCAGTGTCAGTTCCTAAAGATCCAAACATTCCATCTCTGTCACATATTAAGTCAGAAAGGGTCTGCTTCATTAGAAATAAAGCAAAATCGTGCTGGTTTTCTTCTTAAGGTAGTCATTGTTTATAAGCACTACTAAGGGTTTACTGATGTTCAAGATGTAATTGGCCAAGATACACTTTAACCCAACACAGGAGTGAAGAGGTTCCATATAGGTGCCTCGGTTAACCAGCATGTTGTCAGACCAGGTGATGTGCCCTCAACAAGTGGTTATCATCCTCCATTACCACACTTTTTACACAAATGTAACCTGAAAGTGTGAGTTGGTCTTACACAAAGGGTGAAAGAGCAAAAAGCCAAGCCGTCAATTTGCTTTTCATTCAAAACAATCCAGGACAAACCAGGAAAGAAACTTTTTGACTAAGCAACAATTCCTTCCCAGGGGTCCTCCCAGAAAAATGCAACTGTCATCCCCCTTTAGATTTCGAAGTACCCTGTACAGGCACAAAACACTAGCTCAGCTAAAAGTTCCTCACAATTGTCTTGTCGCTGTGCTTTCAGTTGCCAATGCTTTATGAGCTTTAAAAAGAATACAATCAGTGTTGTGGGGTTTGATGTAAAATGAAACTTGGAATCTAATTTGAGATATCAAAACCTAACTACTATTCATAATAGTGAATATTTGGCTTTGTTATTTTCACCTTCAATGTTCTTGGCTACAGAAAATGTTGAGGTCTATTTATCAGTGTTATTTTGTAGTGATGTATCTTTTACTGTTTTTAAGAAAAGAAATATTTAAGTTGCTTTACAGTTGATATCAAAACTCGATTTTATAATCAGACTTGAAATCCAGGTCTTTATCGAGGTTAATCTCACCCTAAATTAACACTGTTGCCCAAAGAGCATGGATCAAAACCTGTATGAATAAGGAAGCCCACTAGCTCTTACATACACATGAAGAAACCCCCGCCATTTCCCCATGTCTCTGTAAAGGGGCAAGACACAAGGGCAGCCTGCCTCAGTAAATTTTTCCACTCACTTTACTTTTTTTTAACTGATTTTGTTCGAAGTCTTTTTTTGGGGGGGAAAAAAAAAAAAGATAAACACGCTTCTGCTCGCAAATGCCAGAAGAAAAATATATTCTAGCTGCCTTTGGCCAACTTAGACTTGAAATGAATTTACACCATCAAAACACCTCCTAATTGTGTTAAAACATTCTGAAAACTTATTGCACACATTTTTCTTCCAAAATTCACAGGAATCTTTTTCTTTACAGTCCATTCCTCACTTGCATGCCCTTTTTCTCTCTCACTGGAAAATATATAAATTTCTTATTAAAAAAAAAAAAATGTTTTGGCATGGCTGACCTGTAGAGACACAGAGCTAAGCAGAGTCAGTGAATCCACTCACTCTGATATGCACACATGATATGCAATTAAAATCTCCATTCACATTCCTACAGGGTTGTCAATCAAGAGAAAAGCCTTTTTGACAACATCCAGTGAAGCGTACCAACTAACTGCTGAACAGGAACTTAAACAGTAACAGCTTTTGTTACTAGCAAGAACCGATTTTACCAAGATTGAGCTCAGTTTCTAAAGAAATAATTATGTTAAAATTTTGGGGCTTTTCATTAAAAATTAAAATGTGTCACAAAGCTATTGTGTGTGAAGCTATCATATAATGTAATGCATGAAGGTTATCAGATATATGTGAAAAAAAAAAACCCCTCTAACCTTTCTTGACTGTAGGAAACAATTTATCCTTTCATATTTAAAACAATGAACAATGATTACAAGCTCGCTTTTAGTGAGAAGAGAACATGATTCTAATTGCATGTTGTCTATTTGCTAGGCATCGAATATCTTTTATAACATTACATTATAAGCTGCCCAGCCACAAAACTAACACTGTAAAAGGCCTGCTACTGCCAAATATGATACTGTGAACTATTTATTACTGACACACTGGAAAATTATGTGGCTCAATTATAAGTATTTGCAACTCCTTGAAAATATTCTGACTTTCGATTTATGACAACAGAGGAAAAGTCTTTGTTAAACACTGAAGATGCTAACATTTACTTTCTAATACCCAGTTAGATAATGCACAACTCGTAAGAGCATTAGGATATTTTCAAATCCAATCTGTAAAGGTAAAACCACTAAAAATAAATAGGTTGTTAGCAATCTGCTGTTTGTGTTTTGAGCACTAACCTTGAATTACAGTTTTCAAACACGCTAATATTATTAAATATTGAAATATTTGCCCTCTTGCTTATCACACTCCGTAACTGAAGAGAGAGCAGATGCATCCTGACTATTAACAGTCATGACAAATTGCCTTACTAATGAATGTTACACACTGAAAGTGCCATAACTGATTAAACTACAATTTCCCACTACCAGATAGAGAGAGACTTGGGAACTCCAGCAGTGGACAACTCTGATGTTCTGCCAACAGGCCTTCAGGGCACAGCGTGGTATTTAGAAAAACACACTGTAAATTCCATATGAATATATTCTAAAAGACTATGTGTATACAACAGGTTTTAAAGAACATTTGATGAAACAGCTTAGGTTCGTTGCCGATGAGCCATGCAAAATGGATGTGTTATAACAATTTTAGAATCATTACAAGGCTACACTGGAGAATATTTCTGTTGGGTTCCTCTGCCCCTCTCCCCACCTCCCCAAACATTGCTTTTGCTTTGCTTTCACATAAAATCTTTCTTTTGTCAGTCTCTTTGTCGGTGCAAAATTGGCAGTGGTTCAAATTCAAAGTACTCCTATTCATTTACTGACCGTTAAACCAATGTCATTCTAGTTCACATCAGCCAGAGAGCTAAGCTCTAAAAAACATAAAAGGCTTGCTTCACCACTGACGAATAATGTGTACATTTTTACAGAGCTTAAACCTTAATGCTTTGCCTGAAACTAACAATACAGTATACCTTATCATTCCTTTTTCACAAGCAGGCAGCTGCTGAAACGCTTGCCACTTCAAAATATCAATTGCTTGCCAGAGTTGTCCTCAATACACCCTGTCAAACTCATGCATATTGTGCAATGAAAATGGTGCAGGACTGAAAGCTAGAAATTGTGTCAAATTCTGCTGTAAGGGTATGATGTGCAAAGAACAATGTATGACAACCGTAGAGACTACAAACAATAGCAATGGAGCCAGACACTACATATATCACAACTACGCCTGTACATATTTTATTGTATGTATTATATATTTAAAGAATGACAAATGTGTC
Organism: Grallaria varia; assembly: GCA_013396735.1. Classification (NCBI taxonomy): domain Eukaryota; kingdom Metazoa; phylum Chordata; class Aves; order Passeriformes; family Formicariidae; genus Grallaria; species Grallaria varia. The sequence continues at coordinate 391,158 of VWZG01009481.1, forward strand.
ATTGAAGCTATGTGCTACTCCAAATAGAAACTCTTCAGCTAGTTAAGCTTTTTCATTTCTCTTGATGGAAGCGTAGTGGTATTTTTCTACCCTCTGCATATTTGTTTATAAATCACACAGCAGAAAAAAAAATGAAAAATCAGATTTTCAAAATGAGTAACAGAAAACAAAAGGCAATACTACAAGATGAGAAAATGAGATTTAGTTCAATTAACACTTTTGCTTCTCTCTATGGACACATAGCCAGGCCACCTTAAAGAATATCTGAGGCTATACAAGACAAATACAATACCAATGCACCCATAAATTACAGAGTATCTAATTTTAATGTAGATAAGTACTGGCCTATTGATTTGCATGTTTCCTTGGCAAAATGGAAATCTCATGTGAGTATGTTCTTTGTCTGTAGAAAATGCATTTTAAAAAACCTCTATGAATTCAGCAATCTATGCTAAAAAGTAAAACATAAGTAACCAGTATAAAATTACGTGTGGAACCTTGAGAAAGTAGTGCTCATGTGCACACACATGTATACATACGTCTTTCTGTACATGCATGTGAGAATGTGTGTTACAGAGTCACATAGTTTTATAGCACATCATTAGAATTTCTATAAAGTGTCCTAAGTACTGAAAAATCAGTCACTAAATAGAATCTTAAATTAGCTGAGGAAAAAAATGGAAATTGCCGAACTAAGTAACAAAGTAAGTTAATCATAAAGTGACCATGGAATGGCAGCCTTAAGGAAACAACATATAGTTGTGATTAAAAAAAAGAAGTGTTTAGGAGGAAAGATGAGTGTGACAGCCCAGAACAGCATGGAGGTTGCAAAACCCGGACACACAGTATTTCATGAGGGTCATTAACTGATAAAATCCTAACCAAAATGAATAGATACACCATTAAGGTGTTAATAAATATTTTGTAAAGAGAATGGGTGTTTTAGGTGCTCAGGGTTGCTGACCTTTGCTGTGTTTATTAGTGGGACAATGATGCATTATTAACACACAGCAGCTGTACCTGAACTGCTGCCATGAACATAATAGCCTTTTATAGCCATCAGGGGAGTGGGATAGGAGGCCTTTATTAACCACTACACATGATTAGCACATTATGCGAACTTTAGTAGGCAAATTATCTCTTATTGAAATATAATGTTTATTATAACTAATTGTAAACATGATTTTAAAAACTTCTCAATGCAAAACTAAGGGTTTTACTGCCATTTAGTGAATAACTGGCTACACTACTAAAAAATAATTCCTCTTTTTCTTTGCTCAACCTGTAAAAACAACTGTGCCCCAAAAAAACTTACTGCACTATGATAAAATCACTGAAGTAAATGACTTCAACATCTTGAATATTATTCTTCAGAACCATAAAAAAAACATAAACAGACATTTCCAACACAATTAAGAAAACTGCTAGTGAAGAAAAAATAACTTGCCTTATATTTTCCTGTAAAGATTACAGGGAGTTCTTAGAAGAATCAGTTTGCCAATACATTTTCAAGAGTTAACTTGAAAAAACACCACCATGATTTACTTCAAAGAGCTTAATTTTGGGTAAGATTATCCATTAGCCTTCGCAACTGAACACAGTACTGAGAGTCCATTATAAGCAGTCTTTTATGCACTAGCAGAAAGTCATTAACATAAAATAAATCATTAGCTTTGATATTAAGCCTCTACTATCTGCAGGTTTCTATGACTAATGTTCACAACTTTGTCTGCCAAATGATCAATTGTATTTTTTGGAAAGGTTATCACCCCTTTTCACCATTATTTTCCCTTTTACTATTTATTATAATTTCAGGTTGATGCAAACACAATGATTGTATGAGAAACAAATGTTTTCTCTTATTCATGAACACAAACCTACACACTTTTGGCAACTGTGAACAGAATATGACTTCGAACCCAGTTGCTTATAGTACACGATTGAAATTATGTATTCTCAGAGTACATTCACTTCCTTCAAAGTCAGCAATATATAATGAAGCAGAAATCTACATGTGTATATACAGAGAGAGTAGCATAGATACAGGAATAGGAATTTACATGTTTACATAATTTTCTCTTCTGGCAGGAACTGTCTAGATAAATCTTTTGCTTTGCACTGCAGACTTCATACTTCCTTTACTGATCCATTTCCCTAAGTACAGGTTATCACTGTCTGATTTCAGAGTTCTGATTTCTCCTTGCATATAGAATAAGAACTGGAGTGCAACACAGCATACATAGCAAAACATAGCAAAAATAGATACCAGCTACAGTAACTTTCATTTAACCTTTAAGACCATATAATCATCAACAACAATAGCAGGAGACAAAAAGTACTACCACAGCAGCTCAATTTCCATGCTTAGCCAGCAGTACCTTTGAAAAAAGCCACTCATGCCACTCTTGATTGGTAGAGAGTGGTTTAACAGTCAAGAATGTGAATGCTAAAACATTCTGACATTTCCACTAACCTGGATTTGTCAGATGCTCATGTAATTCAAGTATGTTTTGCAACTTAGAAAGCAGCGTGTTTCTTGGGAGGAACCCATACTACAAGGGTCTATAGCACATCAAATAGCCCAGTGAGAAATACCAAATGAACAGTTCAGGAACAGTGTTAGCATATGTGCAATTGAAAGATAAGATATAAATATTATTAGAGCCATATGAAATTCAAATGCTAAAAATAAACTACTTACTGCAAACATAAGAAGCAAAAGAAAACCACAGACATTACAAATATCGGTTGCACCATGATGTCTGACGAAAAACAAGTTTGAAGGTCTAAGTCAAGATTTAAATATTTTATTCAATGCCCTGACTTACTAACTGAAAAACTGATTGCTACCAATGAACGTAAAAGGCAGATATTCCTGTAGAATTTCTTCTGTGCACTCACTGCTGTGGAAGGGCAGTGCTTGCTGCTGCTGCTAAGGCTATATAATCTGTGCCTAACCATAGAATAATGCAACACTGCCATTTTCAAACTGATCACTGTAGGAAAAAGCGTTATGACCAAGAAAATCTCATTTGGGTTGATGTGAATTCCATGCCTGAAAGTATTTTGGAAGCATTGCTATAATTAAGAGTCATTTGGCGAATCTGCTATAAATCATGTTTTGGAGCAGTTTGTAACTCAACATTTTTAATGAGAAAACATTCCTTGCGCAGAAAATCGGTACCTAGTTGCATAACTAAAACCATAGAAAAGACTATTTCATTTGGAAGGGATCTACAACAGTCACATAGTACAATTGCATCAACGAAGCACTTAAATCTAGGTTATATTTAAAATAAGTATTTTAGTGTATGCAGTCCATGCTAGACATTCAAAGAGCATGTGTCCTCTTCAAAAAGATAAACAAAGCTGCCACTAATTGCCTCTGCTGTCAGTTTCAGAAGCCAAGGTCTGCACTGATCCAGGGACTACCCTCTCACCACGCAAAGTGGTGCTTTCAGGTCACTCTTGAGCAGCGCTGAGAGTGCCATCAAAGGAAGCTTTTTACTTCCAGCATCTAAGCTTTGTTATATCTACCATCAATATGGGATTTAAATATGCAAGAATTTATATCTATATCCTACCATGACTAAGACAATTCTCTGTATATAGATTGTGTTTTAAACATAGTCCATTTTCAAATGCTTCTACAATTTTTTAGCAAGAAAGGCCTGTAAACATGGGAATCTGAGGATCGGAGGGTGTTCGGTTCTACCGAGGAAACACGCCAAACAAGCCCCAAATTCAACAGGAGCTGGGACTTCCCAGTCTCCCACAGTGTCAGTTCTTAAACACAGCTCCAGCTGCTCTTTGGTTTAATGTAAACACCAAAGGTACTGGATACAGGGTAGCATTTAGCTATTTCAGCATTCCTAGTATGTCTTCACTTTTTTTCAGAAGACTTCATGATAGGCTGATTGAGGCTAATGCCCTAGAGTTGAAACGCATCATTCTGTAAGAGAATAAAACATAATTCCTCACAACGAATCGATGTTTGGCAGAAAGAAAAAAAGTAATTACTTAAAATACTTTGGTTTATAGACAACTTTGAAAAAGATTTCTCAAAAGCATAGATATAAATTGTTTTCTCTATTCCATTGAAGTTGGGACTACTTCTTTTCTGACAATCTGGAATTTAAGGAGGCACATTTGAGGCTCAGCCGCAACTCGCAGGCTGCATACTAAGGTCTAGCAACCCAGAAAATAAAATTTCATTTATCTTCTTCCTATGTGGTACTTTTGAAACTAACTAAAACACTTAACACTTGAAAATCAACAGTGAGCCATAATGCAACTGTTTGATCTTTCCTTTGAGAAAGAGCAACAAATTTCAAGTATGACCCTAATGCAGCAGAGGGTAAGGTAGTTCTCTAAGGAGAAAAAATACACCCAGAATAAACAATATAAGCATAATCTAAAATGCCGTCAAAACAGTAACACAACATTTCAACTTTAGAGCTGTCTTTCAGAGTGCTTGCTTGACACAGTTCTGAGTTTCAGATAGAGACTGCATGGAAGCAACTCACTGGAAATAATGTACACTTTGTAAACAGCCAGGGAACATTTTATTTAGAGTAGTCTCTATGGTAGGGATAAGTTTACACAATAAATTATTCTAAATGTTCAGCATAAATATATGCACTTTTGCTCCCTGGAATTCTGATTGTGAGCAGGATTGTTACCTGCTTACAAAGCACTGTATTATATCTCCTTATCCGCTTCTACCCAATGTCACTCTCCTTTTTTCATTTTGAAAGGTTTTGCTTCCCTCTCCCTCCTTTTTCCTCTTTACTCCTACTTTTAAGAACAACTACAGTCTATCATTTTACCTCTGCTGTCTCGCTGTATTTTTCCACTGCACTGACAACTACCAGTGAATACAAGAAAGATGAGTTGTAGGCTCCTGTATTTTTGAACAAGGTAGCAAATCACAGAAGAATCCAGCGCATAATTCTGCAGGGCTAACCACTGGGAGCAGTAAAGACCATTATTTTCTGCCTACTGTTGGCAGAGGTCAACATCCCTGTCATTAGCTGTGTCAAACTATAATTATATAACTGCACTTTATGCAAGCAGGTATCTGAAAACACTGCAAAGTTGCAAGTATGAAAATTAAAATATACCAATCCTTCTTACAGTACTGATCAAAGCAGTCTTTGGAGATGACACTTCAATACAGAAAGCCACAAGGATGTTATTTATTGCTCTCCACATAAACATTTAAACTTATCATCCTACTTCTTCAAACAGCTCGAAAACACTGGCCATATTCTTCTATCAAATTAAGACACTTGGATTATCAAAGTTATTTCTTTTATAGCATTCAACTCAATTATGGAACGTGATCTTTCCTAAAATAAACTTCAACTGAACAGACTACTGGCATTAGCATGTACATATCTGAAATGCAATTTTGCTTCAAGTTTCAAGAGGCAAATAGCACAACCCCAACCCTAAATCTGTCCAGCATAAGAGCTCCACTACGTTATTTCTAAGGCTGACCTATATACTGCAGCATACCGTCCCTTCTGTCTGTTTGTATAAGAGATACCTCACACAGTTGTCATAACCAACATTGTTTGCATTGTTCTTTCACTTTTCTCTCTCCATGGGTAATGCAAGAGAAACAAGGAAAAGCCTGCATAACAATATATGCAGAATATAATGAGCTTTCACAGCAGATAGAGAAATATTAGACTAAGATGCTTAGAATGCTATTTTAGGTTTATAAAATAAAGATCTAAGCAGTCTTCTGAAACAAAGCCTGCCAACTGAAAATTGTAAGATAAGAGGCGATTGTTTGAAACTACATTATTGCCTTTTCCTTTGGCTACAGCAAAATGCACTGTCAATACCTCCCGTGCATGTGCCTGGGAACTCTTATGCTATGTGCAATCATTTGATCAGAAAAAAACCTTGTGTTAATAGAACAATTAGAAAACCTAAAAGGCTAACTATTTGTGGAATACATTCTAAATTACCAGCAGCTCAAGCAGAATTAAAATGTAAGGAATCAGTCTGACATATTTGTAAAAGAACACACAACACTAAAACCCAAGTATGAAAAATAGGGCCAAATCCACTAATAAGTACCAAAACCAAGTTTTAACTAACTTTACAAGAAACAAGATTCAGTTTCAAATGAGTTTTACAGGTAAAGACCTAATGAAGACCACCATTCTGACCCAGAACATGGACCCATCACACTCCAGTCATCATCCCCTTTCCTGGGAGAGATCAAAAGCAAACACTCAACCAAACATACTGAACACAAAAGTCCGCAGGCCTCCCGCCCTTCCAACTCCCCAAGTACACACAAGCCTGAAAATGAGTGACAGAGCAATACTGTAACATGACGACATGTTTAGAACAAGTCAGATAAGTTTTCATAGCAATGTTAATCATGCTGGGCAAAAGGAGAGAGTGAAGGGGGTGAAAAATGAAATGTTCAATAAACGTACACCTCCAAGGGGCTTGGCAAACCTACTCTGCCCATTTAATGTAATCAGTGGTCAGTGGCAAAGACATCTGAAAAAGACATTTTTTCTATACTCAGGGTCTTATATTGAAACATTCTTGTAAGTCTTTTCCAAGCATAAAACATATGTCTTATGACTGTGCACTTTTAAGCACATTATCAGTTCAGGCAAAGTGAAATAGAAGAGTTGCAACTTGTCTACAGAATGAGTCTCTCATTTGCATTTAAAAAGAACAGTTTGCTCCCTCATACATGGCATGACTTGAAAGAAGCTTTAACTAGCTAGTGAAGAAATTCTGAAAATTACTTTCTAAATTAATTTATTCGATTTGCAGTGCAACACACCAAAAATTATTTAAGGAACTTAATTGGAAAATGATTTAATATATTAAAGTAATTCCTGATTTTCCAAAGCATTTAACTTTTATATTAAGTCTGGCCCAGTATCTCAAGAATGACGACTGAAATATGTATTCAAGTCATTACCTTCTTTCTGAAGCTTTAAACATTGATAGGTCTAATAATGTTTGTCCAGTTTCACTGCCAAATGGGTCATCAAACACTTTGGTGCTTATGTCATTAATATCAGACCAAGCCTTTCACATGGCAACATTTCACTGTTACAATTTACAGAACTGACAATAGAGAAAATAATAGCAAGCCACAGATGAAAGGCAGCAGTAGCCCCATGATTAGTCTGAGCACTAACAAAAATAAAATGCACATACAAATGCTCCTACGCATCTGAACTCTTCCTGCTGAACAAAGTTCACTCTTGGCACAAACTTCCGATCTATGGGGCAGGTTTGCCAGATGCTGCAAAATAGTTACTTAAAACAGCGCTAACAGTCATACCTCTGGGATTTCTCTTGAAATATCCTTAGGCATCCACCACAAAGGGCCAGATTTATCCCTGGATTCTATACCTCCATTGAGTATATGTGAAATGCAGCCAGGATGAATTTGGTCCTTTCTGTTGTGATTGGTAGATGCGACCATGTGGGAAATCTCTCCGGAAAACTGAGAGGGCTTCACCCGGGCGCCGCAGCCTCCGCGCCTCAGCACACGCACACGCTATTTTGCTGTTTCTCTCTGAATCGAGGCAGCTGCCCGGGATGAAAGGGACGGCTCGGAACGTCTCTCTGACACGTGAGACCGTCACAATGGTCAGACGCGGGACCGGGCTGTCCGCCGCGGGCCGGGCCGGGCCGGGCCGGTCCCCGCGGTGCCCGCCGCCCTCCGCACCCGCGGGCGGCCCCGCGGAGCCTGCGCACGGCGGGCTTTGCGCTGCCAAAAGCCATCTGCTGCCGCAGCCCGCCAGGGGCTGCCGCGCCGGAATCCCAAACAAGCGCCCGAGCGCGCAGGTTTGAACACATCGCTCTCTCCCGGCTTGCTCCCCTCGGCCGGGGTGTGCTCACAGGAGCGCTCTGGGTAACTCGCACTTCCCGATCGTTTCCTACGGCTAGCGTTTTATTCATGTGCAAAGCCCATTCCGTAGCAGCAGAGAAAGTGCAGCTCATGCATAAAGCACCAGCTGGCTCAGGCCACAGCGGCAGTAACAATGCAGGAACCCCAGCCCCCTTCCTCGGCAGCAAAAGTCACGCAAAGTGCTCCGTGATCACAGCACCAAACTCTGGGAACCGGACTCAGGATTTGGGCTAGCCCGAGCCTCTTCTGCCGTCCCCCCTCCCCCGGGGCTCGGAAACCTAAAACTTAGTTGTTCTCAGGTACTGACCCTATTTGCAGAGGTTTAATCAAGTGACAGAGAAATTGGTACGGCAGTTGCACAGCCGGGACAAAGTCAAGCCAAGGTTCTGCACCGACTTGTCACCACTATATATACACTTACTGTGCATATAGAGAGATGTGTTATGTGTCCATATATGTCTCACACACACACAGAGATACATAAACGTGCTCTCGGCACCGCCAAGTACCGCTTTGACACATGAACTGCGGGGCAGAGTTTCTGCCGGTTTGTGGTGGGCGCGATCTTTCTCATTAACAGTAGCCCTGGAAATTCAAGACCCACGCATCAACATCCCCGTCCACGCTGTTTCTCCGAAAAGATGTTACGGAAAATGCTTCCTCCACCCACCCCCCCGCTGCAGCCGCCCGCCCCCAGACTGCTCCGGGGGTTTAATTTGGGGTGCCTGCGGGGGAGCCGGTGTGTGTCCCGGCGGCAGCGCTCGGCGGCGAGCGGCACTGCGCTCCCCAAACCCCAAACCCCGGCAAAGTGCCGCTGCCCTCCCTCCGCCTCGCCGGAGAACTTGGTGCGCCGCTCGCCAAAGCGCAGCGCCCGCTCATGCACCGCGCCGCGCCAACAGCACACACCGACAGCACAGATAAAACACCTCGGACGACACAAAACACGAGTCACCTTGTTGCAATAGTAGGGGTCCAGGCAGGGGGAAGGTCCCAAACAAGGCGTATCAGGAGCGGCTGCAGGCTGAGGAGGTGGTGAATAAAATCTTACGTCCATTTCACTCAAACATCAAGTAAACTCTTTTCCTTTTCTTTTGGTCGTTAATGTTGGTGCAAAAAAAGGGTGTACGTGCGAGTGTATGTGTGTGTGAGGGAAGGGGGGGACACACAAGACTGAGAAGAATAAAAAAGAGGTGCCTGACTTCAGTAGTCAAACACCTTCCCTGCCTCACATCCGTTTGTGGTTTGTAAAGAGAGAGAGAGGAGAGGAAAAAAAAAAATCTCTTCCAAAAAAGCACCGGTCTGCAGATGTCTGCGAGAGAACCCACGAACCCTCCTTCTTCTACGGCAGGGCAGGTAACTTCGAGTACTTATTGTTTCCCCCACGCATCGGCACCGGGGCGCTCGCTCCGTGCGCGCCGCTCTTTATGGGAGTCTCGGAGTTGGTTCGCTTCTCCCTCCCTCCCTCTCGCTCGCTCCCTCTGTTCTTTTCCCGTTCTTTCTTTCTATTTATTATTATTATTATTGTTGTTGTTGTTGTTATTTATTTGGTTGGGTTTGGTGGCGGTGTATTTCGGCTGCCCTGCACAGTGAGGAGTGGGGCCTTGGGTGGGGGGAGTTTCGGGGGGGAGGCGGCGACAGCGGCCGGGCCCCCGCGCACCCCCGGAGGGAGCGGAGCGACGAGGTG
>VWZG01009481.1:406029-423151 GCA_013396735.1 Grallaria varia
AAAAAAAAAAGGAAAAAAAAAAAAGCCGTCATGATTTTTTGGCATCTGACTCATTATTTTGCATGTTTGGGATTAGACATTTTGAAAGTTAAAAAATCCTAAAAAAGACTTTCCTTTGCAAGAAATCAAGAAATGTACTTGACGCCTGACAGATATATCCCTGCTGCAAATGGCTGATGTGTGGACCGTAATTTGACAAAGTGAATGGGAGACAGATTGCAAGCTCCGTATTGAAAAGCTGCTGTTGAGAAACTTGTTTTTCATGGACGGAGGATTAGTTTTCAGTGTGTTGTGGAGAGAGGTGGTAGAGATATACCAATTCTAGATGAGCTGGTCTAGGCAACTGGTGTATTCAGACACAGCAATGCTAATGAAAAGCTGGAGATGTCGATACCAGAATGACTAGAACATCTGATAATGAAAACTAGAGAATTGGCTTTTTATTTACACAAAATATTACTGACTATTGCCTTAAGAAGGGCTTCAGGTTCCTAGGAGTCTGTAGGATTTTACAACTGTACCATTTGCTTTGCACAGCACTTCAAGTTATTTTCAACACTTAATGATGCAGGCCCTGAGAGGTTATAAAATTTTTGCTGCTACTTACAGAGATGATTTAATCATTGAGATGGTAGAAACACCTGAGATTTGTGGCAGTTATCTGTACAGTTTATAAAAATCAAAAAAGCTATATATATTAATTCATTAACCATTCTTTTGTTTTGTAGGGCACATTTTCTCTGGGGTTTTCAGAATAATGCATTTGTGGAGACTGGAACAAAAAATGTTAATACTATTGTAGGTTTTGCCTCTGTGGACTGAGAAAGCAAGCCCCTTTGCAGGATAATTCAGTGGTATATCAAACTTGGCCGCTTTAGCTCATGGAAGTGCATTTTCTAGGAAAAAAGTTGCAACAGATTTGAGAGAATGAATCCGGTTTTAGAAGCTCAAAAGGAAGGAACATTTGTTCAGAAGGGCACTGAGTTTTTAAAGCCATTCAACATTCAAGTGAATGTCTCCAAAATAGCCTTGAAAGAGGTTCATGTACTACCATATGAGAACAGTGTCATTGCTTTTCTCATATAAATAGGAACAAATGCCTTGAGGAACATGATCTCTATCTGCCAATACTAAAAAAGTTGTTCTTTTAAATGCTGTCTGCTGGAGTTAGACTACGTAGTGTGAATATTCGCCATGCAGGGGAGACCTCATATGGCATTCCTTGCCAAACAGCATTGTGGATGCAAGAAGTTTACATAGTTGACTGGAGACCTAAGGAGGTCTTAGAGAAACCGTAAACGGATCAGTAAGTCCACTGGGCTGAAAATAGCTGTAGGTAGAGACATGGGGGGAAGTATTGTACATGCTTGCCCTCAGTTGGGGCTGTCATGCTTAGAGCCATCATTGGAGGCAGAGTACTGGTAGGGTAGACCCTTGGTGTGAACCAGTCCCGCCATTTACACATTCTCATTGAGGCTCTGCAATGGTCAGACAATCAGAATTAAAAGAAACAAGTGAGTATGTCTGAGATGACAGGTCATTTTCTTGTATGCCCTAGTGTCTGACCTGCCTGGTCTGTCTAGTATGTTGGAGGCCATCAGCAGGCGTAACTCATGTTCTCAACCAAAGGGAAATAGAAGTATCTTAGTTTAAAAAATAATCTAGCCCAACATCTTTTTGATTTAGTCTCACACATATATATCCAGTTTTATTTGGGATCTCCAGATGTTGGATCATCTATTATAAACAGCAGACGTCTTGATTTATCTAGGAAGAAGGAAATGTGAGACTGTGGTGATGGCTTATTATTTATTATACATAGACTAGGCACCACAAGAATCTTTTCATGAGTCTGGCTCTTCTTTAAAGAAAAGTTTTCTCCTGTGTATTTTTAAAAACAGCTAGATTGGAAAATCATTTTTCTTCTTGTTTTGTGGCCTGTACTTTGGTAGCCAGAAGGGGCAGATAAGCTAAAAGGGGACCAATGAGATTTTGCTGAGAAAATCCCTCCTGCTGAAATTTTTTATTTACTTACTAACTCACAGGACTGTTTACCTTTCAGAATAAAGGTCAATGCTCATCAATTTCTAGATAGTAGTTAATTAAATAATAATAGGATGAAGGGTCCATCTCTTTTGTGTGGAAGTCCTGTTTCATGTTCTTAAACTGGGTATGACACTTGGATCTGGGGAGGTGCAAAAGATAATGATATTAAGATTATAGAATATTTTAAACAAATTAATCTGGTCTTATCATCAAAATGAACTCAAGTCCTTTCAGAAATTGATTCATTTTAATTGTTGGCATTCTGTGTCTGCATTTATACATGAGCATAAATAATTGTGAAAAAAAGATTTTCAATATGGTGTCAAAGCTTAATAGTGGTGATACATATTTCAGAGTATTTAAACAGTTTGTAAGGCTACCTAATAGTGTGTCAAACCAAGTGTTGCCAAAGATGTAATGAAAGAGGCAGCTATTTTATTATTTTAACCACTGCTCCTGTCTTGTTTAATTCGTTTGTGGTGAAAATGATGGGCTCCAAATTATTCACACTTTTATGAAAAAAAATTGTTCTTTATAAGGAAGTAAAGATCACTTTAAAAAAGTTAATGAAAGCCCCTGACTTCCCTTTGCTACAAAGCAGAGAGGAAACTTGTATACTGACATATCTTCTCATTTCAAACAAATCATACACAGCCAATTTAACAGCTAGAGGGGGGATAGACACATGGGCTGAAGTTGAGCTGTGTTTTGCGTCTCAAAAAAGGTTCTTACACACTCATGTGCCATTGCCCAAAGTAGGAATTAAGCACAAAACATCCCACAGAATCAAGAACTTAAATAACCATGAGAAAAATATGAAAGTGCAAAATTCACCTTGCGTATTTGCAGCTTTGATCCATTCCCATATGTTTCAAAGACATTACCAGCTGGTTCAATTCAAGTTACCAAATGTAATGTGGCCTTGCAGACATATAAAAGGTAGGCCAGTCTCAAAAGAAAGCGTTTTACTGGGCCTTAGTATCAGATTATTTCTCATGGTCAGAGAAACAAAAGGAAACATGAGGTTCCTTTTTTTCCTCCTCCTATATTTTCTATCTTATCAAGTGATTTTATACGAGATACACTGTCCACGTGGTATGCAGGAAGGCTCAAAAATACATCACAGTATGGTGTATGCTAGTTCTCAATTGCAAGATATAACCAAGTGTTAAGGTTGCCAATTTTCCACTCTTCCACTTATCTTGCTAAATCAATTAGCAGTTATCCAGAAGTACGAGGGTTCAGGAATTTTTGGTTTTTCCTGTTTTTTCCTGAAGCATACTGGAGGACTTCACTGGAGTTTCAGAGATGTAGACTTTTTTAAATGAAGTTTGTGTTTTCAACAATTTATTTTGCAGTTTAAAGAGCCTGTCTAAAGGCATTTTGTTTTTTCTCTCAAAAAGCGAGTATTCATATAACTTGTATAAATGTTATATCTGGGGACTGTATCGTATACAGATGTCTTGAGAAAAAATCAGTATAAATGCTCAATACCATTAAATCAGCCTATCTGTATTTGCAGGTATTTTACAAATGTACATATGAATATGTCCACTGAATAGTCAGGAAAAAGAAAAGACATAACAGGACTGGTCACAAGCAGAGACTAGACAAGACTAGCCTGTATCACCATTTTTTCTGTAGCATCTGCAAGAGAGATACCAAGCAGGTGATTAATCAGTTTTCAATTCAGAACAATGATGTCATCATTATCCTATTTGATGAATTCCCAAATAGAGCTGAATTGCCCCTGCATGAGCTCTCCTGGCATAAGGAGATCTTTACAGGCTTACTTAAAAACTCTTCTGTGCTCTGCTGTCTCAGATGTTTTTTGCTAGAGAAGAGTTTTCATTGTCCTTTATACTCACAGGGTCTCTGTGAAGAGATGGATGCTTCTTAAATTTCCGAGCAAGATGCATCTTTGAACAGTATGTTCCTGACTCATTATACAGAAGAGTAGCCTATGTACCTTCTTTTAGGTGATTTTAATTAGTACTTCAAGCTCAGAATTATATATGTTAATAGAGAGATCCAAACTCTATTCTCTCTGAATACATATATGTATATATAGTAGAGAGTTCACAGAGTATAATACTATTTTTAAGCCAGAAGGTATGAAAGCCAATATATTTTTTTTCATTTTATTTTTTAACTAGAGAAGGTAAAAAGGAAAATTACTTGCTTGAATTTATTCTCCTCCCTTAGGGACTTATGTTTACCTTCAGAAAAGTACCACACAAGGGGCACAGTTGGCATTTCAAATGCAGAAGTTAGTGACTGAGGTAGTAAAAGTATGCTGGGAGTTTCCATTAGAGCTTCCTCTTGTAGCAAATAAATCCAGTCCCATTCACACTTGATAGGCTGATACAGATATGTCATCCATCTGTCATCCACAATCAGTTTTTAAGGAATGTGTTAAACTGTTGGGCTTCTGGCTTGAGAATAAAATTTCCTTCTTTGTGGAGATTTCAATGTTTTTCTGATGGATCTCCAGGAACTTCAGATCCCTTTTTTTAAAACCATGGGGTTTTTTCCTGAATGGAGCTGTCACTCTCAAGTCTAATAAAAGCTCTCTGTCTTCCTCTTCTGGGCTTTCTAATTTGACAGTTTCTTGTCATAGCTTTGTTCCACAATAAAAATAAAAAACTTATGGGTGTTAAAAAGAGTCCTTGAAAAACTATAAGTGATGGAGTCATCATTTACAGAACATACCAGAACCGGTCTGACTGACCTTGGCAGCAATAGGAGTTCACCATTTCTCATGGATGGGCTTTCCTTGAATGTCTGTCTTTTATGCTGTATAAAGCAGAAATACCTTTTCTGAATCAAGACTACTACTACTATTACTCTCTGCCTATTTTGCTCTCTAACAGAGATTGTCTACTATTGTTGAATATTACCCGTTTAAGGAACCTCTTTATTTCCCGTAATCCATTAAATCCTGTGTCTTGTTCTATGATATCTTAACCTAAATCTACATCAGTAGTACTAGTTTAAAGTCTTATATTATTTTGTTGAGGATTATTTGTTTGAAGATTTTGTATATTTTACTTATATCACAGTCAGACTGCAAAGATTACTGTTTGTGGATGTCCTCCAAATCATCTCCCTTTATTCTGGCTACCAGAGGGTAATCAAATCTTACCGGAATTACCATTGTCCTATTTTTTTTAGCAGTTTACAGGAGTACCAGTTGAAGGGAATGAATAGTCTGCACAGATTATTCATCTTTAAAAACAGACTCTTCAGTAGTGTGTGTTAAGTTCAACAGAGCTGAATATACTTGTTAATCAGATGCTGTGAAACATGTTGAGAGGGAGCCTGAAGCCACATTTTAAATGATCAAGTTTCTAACAATTTGTTGGATGCATATAAATTTATAAGAGCTGCATGGAGACAGTTAACTGACTGCATAATGCACTGACAACAATAAAGTAAAAACAAAGAACAGTTCAAAATAGAAGAGAATAAGAAGAAACTGAGACTTGCTCACAGTTGTAGAACATAGCAAAAAATATCCATCCTCCTAAGATACCCTTCTCCCTCCTTGCAGGAGAATTTCTCTGCTTTGAAATTTTCTTGAGAAGGCGCAACTTGCAATTTGCCTGAGGTCAGCAGGCCCAAACTACTATACCAGAGGGTAGGAGGTGATTTCAAAGCTGACAGCCCCCTGGAAGGATGATCTGCAAGCATCTTACTTTCTTTTGAATAAAGTGTGACCTCCACTGGTCGTCGTTGTATTCAGGAACAGAGGAAAAAGTCTATCATGGAAGAAGATCCCAAGGCATTTTGTGGGACAAAGTCTTAGTTCGCGGTCAACTGCAAAGTTCTTTTTTTGTTCACTGGAGAAATATGTAATGGTGTGGAACTGCATGGGGGGCGGGGAGAGAGCTGAAGCATGTGCTTACACTTGCTGAGAGTCATGCATGTCCTACATCAGCCTACCTGTCTGTCATGAACATGGGATTTGTAAGTTATGTGTTGAAAAATAAAAGTAAAAATTGCCAGTTGTCAAGAATGCCAATTATGTACTTCTGCTTAATTTTTCTCACTTTTATGTTTCCATAAGCATTAAAAAAATGAAATTATAAAAATAACCCAAAACCAAAACACAAACAAACAAAGATAAATCCAGGATAGAATTTAAACCCACAGAGAGGATGCAAACTGGAAGATCCTTGAAGTCGAAAGTATCCTTTAAGGAAAAATGCACCATAAAGAAGATACTTAAGGAATCTGAGCGTTTGTCATTTCTGATACAATGCCTAGCTATGCAGAGGAGGAGAGTAAAGGGTAGGAAAACACAATATTTCTGAATTTCCATGTCTTTGTGGGTTTAAGTCAGACCCTTCACCTTATTTGAATACAGTATTTTTGTAGTTTAATATATTCCATACAGAATGTATAAAGAAGATTTAATAATGGTCTCTTAGCTGTGGTTTATCTCTACCTCAGAGAAAGCCAAAATGAGTTTCTAGTGAAATGGCTGAAAGAGCATGCATTGTAAGTCTTCTGTCAAATTGTTTCCAGTCTTGCTGATTTGTAAAAGATCTTTCAGAAAGATTCTGACTTTCCATGTAGAATGTTAAAGTTTGATACTGTGCCCAAAGTTTATGAAACGAACTACAAATAACCAGTGGAAGAGTAGCCTGACATCTACTGCTTTTTAAAACTCCTGAGTTTACTTGCTATCATGTGGGATTTGTGCTAGTATTGAAAACAAGTTTCTCTCTCAAAAAGAAAAGTTTATTATAGTGTATTGCATATTTTTGGCTGTAATAGCAATTAAATATCTTGGAAGAAACTAATCAAATCCCCAGGCTTCTCTGCCTTTTAGTTTTTCACTTTCAGACGTGCATCACAGATAAAGGACTAACTTCATGAATGTGCTCCTAGGGTAATAAGGGCACAAAATGAACAATACTTATATAATTAGTCCCTGGACATATGTGTTCCAGGATAAGATCTTCTGAAGTATCATAGCAGAAATATAAATGGAATACTTAGAGTTGCTGTTGTCCGCTATTAAAACTGGAAATATTTCTGCAACATTTCAGATTCTCTGCATAGTTTTGCATCAGAAGACTAAAGTGTTCTTGGGGAGTTGGATTGCACAAGGGCAGTTAACTGCTTTCCTCTGGCTCCAGAAGCAAACTAGCCCACTGGCACAATTTAAGGCAACAGAATCAGGCTGGACCAGGCTGCTTGTGTTTTCCCTGCTTCCCTAGCCTTTTTTCCCATCTTAGATGATATAAAGGCATCTCCTAGGTTTGAAAGTGCTTCAGCAGTTATTCAAAATTGTAATAGGTTCAATTTCCTAACATTCCCACCCAAACATTGGAGCACAGTAAACTTGAGTTGACTGGACATCAAAAGGTGTAAACTAGCAGTGTTCATGCAGTTACTCTGACAGGATCCCTACTGCTGAAAGCTGGGCCTACAACCCATGCGTATTACTATGTGTCTTCCTGCAGCTTCCCAGAGTGCTCTCCATACATGCCTAAAAAGGCCAGACAATTTCTCCCTTAGCCTAATTGGAAGAAATTTGTTTAGATGCACACATTATCACACGCAGCTTAAGGGATATACTCCCATAATTACTAACACTGTTAGTACAGTCACGGCATCCAGGTGTAGGGTATTATTACTAGTTCTGCTCTGGAAATGTACTCAAATGTATCTCTGTGCCATCTGGTGTTTCTAATTCAGGAGAATCTCTGTTTTCCTGTCTTTTTGCATGCTCAAAATGAAGGGTCAAGGTCTGCTTTTTTCTTTTATACAGTTGGATTCATTTGGGAGCTCTTGTTGCTAGTATAACAAAGGTGTGGTTTTGCAGTAAGTTTCAGCAAATGTAAAACTGTGCTGCTGCTGAAAATGGTGGTGCTGCTCTCCTTCCATCCCTGCTTCAGCTGCATCTTTCTGCTGTGTCCCTAGGGAGAATGAGGTTGCTCCTGGCTGCACGGTCAGATGTGTCAGCAGCCATCTGAAAATTAGAATGTGGCTCAGATCTCAGGTGGATCATTTTGGTGTTTTTGATCTGACTGACTCTGTGGCAGCATGAGAACTGATGATGAAACGGGAGAGTAGTATTTACCTAGGTTTGAGGCGAGCAGGGAGGGAAGAGTGGAAAGAGTGGACCTGCCTCTTGGCACAACCCATACTTAGGTTCGCTTAAGCCAATAATAAAACTGCACCTAGGAGTCTGCTTGCTAAACTCAGAGATGAAATGTATTTCTGGTATTAAGGAAGTCCAAACACTGGAAAATTCCAATGCTCTTTTTTTTTTTTTTTTTTTTTTCTTAAGACTTACTTTCTGTATAGGGTAATATCCAGAGAACTTGAAGGAGAGCCATCATACAGGAAAAATAAACAGGAGTAGATATTGAGTGGAAACAATAGTAAGAACTAGACACATCACATGGATCCAGTTTTCCAATTTTTTTCTGTGTGAATCCGCTAATTTTCACTGAAGCATTCTTTTGTTGGGAGAATGTTGAAAATACTCTTAAACACCCCAAATATTATCAAAAAGGTATGCACAGTTCCTAAGCTTTGATTGAGATGAAGACTCATGGAAATAAATTTGTTACTTAGGGTTTTTTTTAAATCAATTCCATCCCTCTTACTGCAATTCCTACCTAGATGGGCCCATGAAACCTGTGGTACTGGGGATGAAGTGATGCCTCTGAGTTACTCGGCATGTGAGTTGGGAAGGGAGCAGGGGGACTGTGAGGGAAAGGGAGGGGGAATGGGGGAAACAGATGGATCTGAGATTATGCTGCAGCTGAGATTGAAATAAAATTTCACCTTAAAATGGGGTGGCTGCTGCTTCTATGAAACTCTTGGGGATAGTTCATCTGCCACTTGATAAATTGGCAGGATTTCTTTCCAAGTTCTCTCCTCTATTCTCCTTCATGCTTTGTGTGTGTATACATGTGTGTGAGGTATGTGTATGTAATTTTCAAGATGCCTGGCCCCTTTTTTCTCCTTGGCTAACTTCTGAAATAGAGCTGTCAGGATGATTCTAGCACTTGGAGCCATATTCTTCCTGACAGAATATAACTCTTCTTCACAGTTTTCCTTTTTTTATGGCCTGAAGTCAATGGGAATATTCAATGCAACCTAAGGTCAGGTTCTTGAATTTTAACACAATTTCCCATGAGAATTAGAAGAATGAAAGTTCTGTTAAGACAGGGAAAAAAAAGTGGAACCGTGATGTAAGGAGTAAATACTTGTTATGTGGCATTAAAAAAGCAGATTGAAGAAGTTTCAGATCTAGAGGGGATGAGCTTCATTTAATCTGTCCAGGAATTTAACACCAGTCGCAGTGTTATCTGTCATTTTTACAGAATGGTTGAACTCACATAGAAACTGGCCCTGCTAGCAATCCTGAACTTCAGTAGGCCAGCTGCAAGAAAGTACATTAAATTAAGTAATTTGAAAAATGTGTTGAAATATAGCATATACAGTCATATAAACCTATATGATGTGGAAGATTTTTAAACTTTTATCATAGTTATATGGCTATATGTATAGCTGTAGGCTGTGCAGGAATACAACTACTGTTTCTAAAATACAGAAAAAGGGTCGGTTATGAGCTGGACAGATTTGGCTGGTTCCTTTATATTGGATCAGTGATATGGCTGGATATTTTGGGGGGCAGAAATTGTGAACACTTTAATCAACAAAAAAATTTGTAACCCTGAAAAGAAATGGTGATGTTCATTTATTTTTTGCAAAGGAAGAGGTTTCATGCTTGTGCCCACTTCCACAGAGTGGAAATTCACAGGGACCTAGTTTTTTTATCTAGGCAAAGTTTCTCATATATAAGTGGATATTTTAGTTCTCTCTAATATCAGTTGAACTTTGAAAAATCTAAATTCTCTTGTTTTGCATATTCCTGATGTCAAGAGTCTTGGGGTTTACATTAGTGAAATAGGATGAGAATGAAGGTGTTGCTATTTAGAAACACTTTGAAGATGTAAGGTGCTGTATATATATATAAATCATCACTTCTATATGAGTTTGGATGTGCTAAAAATGCAGTGCATTTCATTTGTAGTAAAGCATCTTGTTGATCAGTGAAGGATTTGAATATTAAATTTAGAGGAGAGTATTTTACTATATATGTTCCATTAAGAAAGACAAAATATGCTTTATTCATGTAATATTTCAAGCTCTTTCACTTCCCCAAATGTCAGCTGTCAAACTTTGTTGCCATCCTTGATAACAGCTGCATAGTGAAACATTTTCCCATTTTTCTGTTTGGAGGTGCTTACCTGTCAATAATATTCCTGTCTTATCAATGGTTTAAAAACCAGGTTTTAAGTGAAAATATCATTGCAGGGAGTAAGATAAACTCCACAGAATAAACCATGCTATGGCTTAAAAATGTAGAAGCCATCTGGCCCATGGCAAGATGAACTACACAAAAATCTGGCTTTATAAATAATGCCCTGTCCAATTACATTTAAGCTTTTTTTTGGAAAAACTACTCTACAGGATATTTACAGTACTGAAAGTGCCTCTGTAGATTTTGACCTCTCTCTTAATTTCTTTAGTCTTTCCATAACAATTATTTCACATTCTGTTTTCAGCCTGCTTCACGTTTCCTTGTCTTGCCTCCCCCTCCTCCACACCCTTTCTCTCTTTCTCGTATCATCTCTCAGCTGTTAGAAAAAGTCCTGCTCTTTTCTCTGTGATGTTCTTCAGCTTTACCAATTTTCCATTTCACTTCTTTCTCATTACACTTTTTCCATTTAATATTTGGGAAGAAAAACCATTCTATTTCAAGTTGAGCCAAATACACTGTCACAATGTTTTGAGCCATGTTAGTTTTTTTGAAATATAAAGTTTACTTGCTGTTTCCTGTGCTCTCCATTTGACTGTTATTAAAGGAGGAGGAGGGGAAAAAAGGTCTTAACTTTTAACATCAGCAGGTGTATTTTTACAACTGTCACTGTTACTTGTCCTTCCTCTGGTTTGCAGCAGTGTGGAAGCTCTGCAGGCTTGCTTACACAACCCAGGTCTCATAATAGCAAAACTTGTTTGTGGGAAGACATTAGTCTGGATCTAAAATGGTCAAAGGATGTTCTAGGGGGTGATGCAGTCTGAATGAGTTCTAAAGACGGAAGTAAATTGAATTAAGTACTGCAAAGAAATTGTTAGGACAGTGTGGTGTTGTGTGGGCAGGTGTGTTTATAAGAACTGGTTAGGAAGTAGAGTGTAAGTGATTTTAAGTAGAGTCCAGGATTTTTGAAATCAGAGAAGCCTTCATCAACAGAGCACCTTCTATAGTAGAGGCTGTATTTTCGGAATAAGTGAAGACTGAAGAAAACAGCAAGGACTTTCAATTTTACTACTGATTTGTGTATATTAGTATAGAAAACATCTCTTTGCATTTAGTCCACAGCTGTTCTGTTCTAGCTAAATACCTCCTTAGAGTTTGTATAAAAAGGCTATATAAAAGTGGACAAAAATGATGATACCACTTAAGATACAACAAAGCTGGCAAATACTAAGATACATCAGTGTTTAGGCACCATGGTAATAGAAGCCTTAGGGATACA
Source organism: Grallaria varia (assembly GCA_013396735.1). Classification (NCBI taxonomy): domain Eukaryota; kingdom Metazoa; phylum Chordata; class Aves; order Passeriformes; family Formicariidae; genus Grallaria; species Grallaria varia. The sequence continues at coordinate 417,645 of VWZG01009481.1, forward strand.
AGGAAGGCAAACAGAATGAGTCAACGTATTGCTCAATTTGCATAATTTTTTTCATAGAATAACTTGCAGTGTTTGAGAAAGAAAATAAATGTTTGGTGTTTAGGTTGCTATGGTGTTGTGGTAGTGAAAAAAGCAAAACTATGAACAAATAGTCCAAGTACATCTGGAGTTTAGTAAGGAGGCAGTGTCTTCTAAGTAACAAAGTGAATATGGAAAAAGGCTTTTATTATGTAGAATTTAGATGTGATACTAGTTAGTGTAATGACAGCCTTTCCTGTGCAGTTCACTTAAAAGGCGGATTTTAACCACTGATTTCAAGAAACTGTAAAGAGGGTTGTGAATTTCTGTGTTGGCTCCTTAGTTTTGTCTTACTGCTTTGGACTTGGTGATAGAACAGGTTTCATCAGAACATTTCCTGTGTTTCCTTTCAGCTAGGGTGAATATTTGCTCAGTTTTACTGTGCTTCTTATTGAGTCAGAAACATTTTTAAAGAGTCCTCAATCCAAGGGGGATGAGTGCTTTCCCTTGCATGATCTTCTACACTAACAATCTGGTTTCAGCAGACCACTTAAACACATGCCTAAGTGCATCCTGAACCATTTTCTTGGTCATGTGCCTAAAGGAGTACTGTAGGCACATTATAGAGCAAAATATTCCTAAGTGCTTTTTTGAATAGGGGCCTAAATGGGAATGTAAAGAAAATTATGTGCCTTTTTTTTTAACTGAGTGATTAATTAACCAAGTATATGTTTCTTGTACTGACATTATCTTTTGTGGTTATGTAACTTTAAAGATTACAGGAAAATACTTCATCCAAATTTTGTTTAATATGTATGTTTTAACAGGTACAGTTTTTCCCTCAGTATGATTTAGCTGCAAAGGTATTGATAAAGTGGTTACTTCCATTCAGCAGCCATATTCTGCTAGCAAATGAACTTGCAATACTGAAAACAGATTTCAGGGGGGGATTAAAGAAAAATAAAACTAACAACTTCATGATAACTTTTTGGAAGATGCATCAAGGTCTAAGAATTTTGTGCCTCTGCTGCAATGTAATTATTTTTGAATTGTTAGTCCTGTCTGCCAGGGCAATAACCTATTTTTTTTCTGTGAGATGTGAATGAATGAGCAAATTTAAGAATTAAGTACCCCAAACAAAATAAACATGCTGTTTTACAGTTTATATAAACATATGGCTCTGATAATGCAGTTCAAGGAAGTCATACTCTTTTCGAATGGGTGAATGGCTTGAAAAGTGTTCTGCATCACAGTATGGGAAAACTAGTTACTTTACCTAATGTACAGACGTTTTATTAGGGGCAAGGGTAACAAAATTAAGGGTAACATAACATATTCACTCCTCTTATGAAACTGCATAGTACTCCTGTAGGCTTCCATAGAGGGGGAGGGGAAAACCCTGTACAGCAATGATAGCAAAATTAAACATCAGAATTACACTAGAGTTACTTAAATTAGGGCTCAATGGAATAGGCACCTGGAATATATATTTTTTTTAACTCTGCTTAACTTCTACCGAAAACTCTCTCAAGAATTGTGTGTTTTGCCAATATTTTTTCTTGCAGATAACTTTAAATAAAAGAAAACTATCCCCCAAATGCATACTTATGCAGGCATTTGAAATGCAGTAAGTGTATGTTCATTATGACTGAGCAATTTGAGTTGTGAGCAACTATATAGCAAAAAGTAGGAAAAAAACAAATGCATCTTTGGAGGTAAATTAAATTGCAGTACCCAGAGAATTGGAATCAGCCTTTTATAATGTGGACATGGGAAAACTGAAATAAAAATAAAAGTTCATACTAGTTTCTCCACTGCTTTCAAATATCTTTTTAAAAATTGAAATTTAAATGGAGTATAGAGACTGTCACAGCTTACAAATATTTTTCTCTTAATTTTCAACATGTACTCAACAATGTGTACTCTCTGTAAAGATTTTGTCTACAACTCAAAAGCCTTTTAAAATGAAATTCAACAAAAACCAATGGTCTGTCTAAGCAGAAATTATCTTATCCTGGATAGTCATTTACATAGTGTTGTCAGTGTGTTTGTGCACATCTACATCTATGGAGACAATTTAGGGAAGAGGAAGGGGGAAAGACAATCCTCATTGTGTTATTTGGAAAACATGTCTACCCTGAATGATGTTGCACCATCTGAAAGACTAATTAGATTGCACAATTACATTACTCCACAGAGTTTTGCGTCTCAGCAATAAAATCCCCACAGAGTCACTTACCACATCAGATTTTGGGGTATCATTTGGATAGATGAAAAGCAAACACTGCAGTTTGGGTATTTATAGATTGATAGACACCACCTGTGAATGAGTGATCTTTGAGATTGTGCATCAAATGTGCTTTAAATAGCAACATAAAAGACATTTCTGTGTATAAATGTTAGATGTCTGTTTTAAAGTTTGTGGGATTTTTAGTTCTAGCTAGCCCTCTAATTCTTCTGGATGCTTCCAAATACAGTATCACGATGGAAGTCAAAAAAACATGGAGTGGGTTCACAAAGACATAAGGAAGTGGATTTTGCAGTTTGGAGAGTTTTGTTTTATTAGCCTGAAGCAATTTGTGTTGCAGGCAGGCCAGCCTGTCTTTGCTAGCACTGTAATGTCATCATGTTCAGCAGGCTTCTTGGCTGAAGTCCAATAAAGTTATCTTTGGGGGTTCATCATTTTTTTAAATGGTATGATTTTTCCAATGAGGACTTTGTTTTTGAGTTTGCAAAAATCGGTAGTTTTGATTGACTTGAATAACATGAACAGAGCAGTCCTTTGAAAAAGGCCTGTAGTTTCCAAAAGCATGTCAGGCTAGACTGTACGGGCAAACTTTTATGCTTAGGACTCTTGTTTTGCTTATTTTCAAAATACCCCAGATCAGCTACAGAATAAGGTCAAGACCATTTGCACCCTGAGTTATCATTGTCTGCAGTACTGAGGCATCTTTTTTGGGTTGCCAGGAGAAATGCAATCTTAACCATGTGTTAACCATGCAGAGCAGCATGGTCTTTTGTGTCATATTCAGGCACTACTGAAATTCACAAAGTAAGCATTCTTTTCCTCAACTAACCTTTATAACCTAGCCTAGTAGCTGTTAGTGGTCTATGGAGTATATGTTTGGAAACTTTGCCCTCCAACACTCCCACTTCAAAGTGTTTCCCAACTAATGGTTTCCTGAGTGTCCAGGAATAAGGGACTGCTAAGGACTTAGTATCTAAGGGCTTAGTATCTAGGGGCTTCCCTTGTTGAAAGGAGACTTATTTGTCATTTGGGCTCAATGAGGTATTTAATTTTGAAAAATTTACTGTGTTTTTAATCAAGTGATGAATCTTGGATCTTTCCTGCTGCGGGTTGTAATCCACCTTGCTCACCTCGCTACCATCTTGTTTTCTCTGTCTCTCGTGACGGAAATTTTTGGCAGGAGAGGAGCTGGGAAATACTTCCAAATCTGCCTGTCTTTGGGAAGGAGAAGCATGTGAGGAAAGACTCACTCCCCTTTGGTTCATGAAAAAGTGCTTACAAGACTGTATGTTGTGACTCTCAGGTGGAATGATGCTTACAAGACTGTATGTTGTGACTCTCAGGTGGAATGAGGTATCTTCCCATCTGCATGCTAACATATCATAATTTTATAGATTAATGGACTTTGAAAAGTCCCTTCCCTTTGATATTTCCAGTTTCTCCTAAGTATGGACTTTCCATGTGCCATTCCTACCTTTCCCCAGGACTTTAAAAAAATTTTGAATCTTATTAAGAAATTGTTAAGAAACTTTTTGTAAGATTTTTTCCATCTAAGTTGGATGCCAAAAATTCTATTAAGTGGTAGGCTTTCCCTTCCCCTCCAAAAAACGAAATTTTGTTATATTCAGAAGTGATTATCCAGTACATTACTGCACTGGGGAAAGACTGAAATTGCTCATTATGCTCATTTTTCATTATGTGGGTGGACATTGGTAACACAAAATGATTCAAAAGTACTGTTACCAAGATCTCAGCAATAGGGAATCCTGAGGACAGGGGCACATCTTAATCCCTTTCTTCTTCTGAATTTAAAAGCTTTACTTATATTCAGTTATGATTATCCAATTTTTTTACTTTGGATTTTTGGATTTGTCTTTAATCTGTCTTTAAAAAAAGATCACAAGAGAAAGGTTTGGAGTTAGAGCAAAAAAACATTGGGCAGAATGATGGGGAAAAGGTCTTAATTTTTTTGAAAATGCATCCAAAAGAGCCTATTTTTAGTCTGTAAGGTCTATGGCATCTCACTTAATTTGAAGTGCCTAGATAAGGGGCACAAAAGGGGTCAGTCTGAATTTTTTCAGTTGGATATGCAAAGTGATTGTCAACTCCAAATTGCTCACCGTGCCTTCTGGTTTTCTTGGTCCTTCACCACTGATTGTAAGGTAGAACAAATTAGCTTGTCACTTAGGAAATAGGTATTTTAATGAGATTAAAACTCTCTCTTGAAAGGTCATATTTCCTGTGATATTTTAGTGCTAAAAAATGGAGAAAAAAAAAACTAGTTGGGGTTTCCAGAAGGTATTTAACTTCCACTGATTTTAATGGGACAAGATGAATATTTTGAAATCTAATGAGGTCCCTGTGTACCTTTGGAAACAAGGTCTGCAAAACTGACTTTCACCGAAAACAAATTAAATATATTGAAAGCTAAATCATACAAGAAAGTCAAAACTTGGTGCTTTAGACAGTTCAGTTGCTTTCCAAATATTAACCTTTCCCCACTCACTTCTTAGTAACTGGATCTTCTTGTTTAGGATAGCCTGAATGCATGATAGGATTTTATGAAGAAAAGAATTATATATGAAAATAAAAAAAATCAGCTAAGAATGGCTGTTAGTGTGAAAATTAAAAAATTTAAACTTAATTTTTGCCCTGCTGTTTATATCCTTTTTTTTTTCAGACAGAAGAGATTAGGAGTGGATTTTTCTTTAACAAAGTATCCTTGCTGGTACATTACTGCTATTTCTAAATGGGATGTCTCATTCCTCCTATTATGGAGCTCCATGGTTCTATTTTATTGTGCAAGCAAAGTGATCCTTCCTTTTGCTCAGAGCTTCACTGACTTCAAAAGGATGTAGTGCCAAGGCGTAAAGGCTTCCGTGCAGAGTAATTTGCAGGATTCAGCCTGAACTTGCATGTCTTTGTCTTTCTTGCAGCTGAAATATGCTATTGATCTTGTAATAACAGCATTGGTATTTTCGTAGAGTATTACAGAAAGGAAACAGCACTATGCTCATGATAAATAGTAAAGTGGATACTATTGTAGTTATTAATTAACACATGAGAACGTGGAAAACTTATGAACTAAAATGGAGCGCCTGTTCTGATACAGTGATTTTTTGCTACGTATGTTACTAACGGTTGTATTATTATGCAAATAAGGAAATATTGGTAGAAATCCTGTACGTATGACTTATCACTGTTAGATAATTTCCGAAGGAATAGCTAGCACCTTCCCCCC